>JACXVL010000466.1:0-48182 GCA_014898675.1 Athelia sp. TMB | reverse complement strand
GAATTAGAAATAAATCTTCAAGATATTCATCCAGCATAGAGGATATCTTGAGACAAAATTTGCTTGAAATGATCTTTTGATGATCTCAAGCACTTTCAAGCCAAATCATATTTTGCTGATGAAACATCATGGCATGCCGTGTCTTCCGTGCTACTATTCTACAGACGATAGGCGATATGTCGACCGGTTTAAGCACCACCAGAATCGCTGCTGCGTTAGCAGAATTGTAATTGAAACTACCAGCATATATTGGAAATATCTTCTCTCCCTTTCATATCTTTGCTCCAGAGGATCTTGGTTTTTGACATGTAGTTGCGTCCACTTATCAATGGTGGCAAGTAGAACGGCGTCTTGCGTTGATGATTTGGACATGCGCCACAGCGATGCACGTGCATTAATATTGATTCCCTTTTCCTGAACTCTAATTTTGTCTGGCTTTCTAGGTCTGTTCTACGTGCATTATATCCAGTGGCCACCCCAACCCCAGCCCATTCTAATTCAACGACCGACAATGTGGAAATTGCCCCTCCTAGACTTGATATTTTCATAGTGCGTCAAAACCGAACGAGTCGATTGTGACATTGCGGCAAGTTCGTTGCTCTGAAATGTTTTGTCAATGGACATCTTTGCTCATCTTTGGCGATTTCGGCCCGGAAGTTCTCGAACCAAGACACATCCGGCACTCGGTACATATGGCGTCTCGACTCTTGACTCTGTGAGTCCCAGATGACTGCGGGTCTGATTTCGAAGCATGCTGTCTGAAGTTGACTTGCGCGAAGCGGCAGTCGTCTACCCCTCCGGACTAGTGAGCATACGTCTCAAGCTTCCACACATGACAGAAGCATCGACGTAATCTTGCATCATGCACAGCTTTCACAGCATGCTAATACTTAGTAGGTAGGCACGACTTTGCAAAGAAGCACACAGTGACAGTCACCGACTCGTGACAGCTGACACTTGCATATGCATTGATGCAGCTTGCGTAATAGTATCGCTATCCTTCGCCCATCATCGATCATCGTTGCGGCACGTCTCGACAAAGGACCTCTCAGTCAACCTACTGAACCACGTCCAACATATGGCTTCGCCCGGCCCCATGAGCCATATGGCGCCACACGACGCATTCTGGTGGCAGCTTGGGTCATATATAGCAGCAGCACAATTCACAGTGCGTCCGAAACACTAACACTCATGGCGAAGCCTATCTCAATCGAAGTATGCAATCAGGTTTACGCATACGATTGGCTTTCATCGATTCCAGACGAGTGTGAAATGGTTTCTAGATGCGGAACAAGCTTATCCATTGCGATATATTTTCTGTCACGGTATGTTGGTTGTTCTTAGTCTTTGCAAGCCTCAAGCTCATGTTCAAGGGTCTAGAATCGCTGAATTTCTCTACTTGGGCCTTGTTATTGTGTTTTCATGTGAGAAACATACCTGCCTGATGAGATACAACTAATAAACCAACTTCAAGCGGCGCAGGTTGAGAACTGCAAGGCGCTCCTCGAGGTTATGGGAATATGTGCCACAGTGGCAGGTGCTTTCACGTCATTCCTGTTTTTCCTTAGGGTCCGAGCCGTTTACCTGAAATCGTTATCAATAACGTTCATTTTCGGTACTCTTTGGCTCGCCGCCTTCGCGCTAGGCATATTCGCAACAATGTTACTCCGTACAGGTCAGTTTCAGCTTGGCTTATGGATTCCTTTGCACCACTCATTTACTGCATCTAGAGCATATTCCATCCACTCGATACTGCGCCGACACAACTGCAGGATCCTTTGCTTTGCCAATTGTACCAACATTTGTATTTGATTCGCTGGTTTTTCTCGCAATAACCTACCGGTTGGCCAGTGATGCTGCGACTGGGCCAAGGTGGCGCGGACGCCTTTTGTCGGCAGTGACCGGTAAAGGTCTATTCAAAGTCTCAAGAGCGCTTATGAAAAGTGGCCAGATGTACTACTTGTAAGTCGCGGCTAATAGTTCAAGCTGATGATTTACTGATTTTGGCCCTTGGGGATGCAGGGCCACCATCTTGCTGTTCTTTGTCAATTTGTCAATTATGTCGTCGATATCAATCCCCACTTCCTCGAACAACTCTCTAGTTACAGAATACCTTGGCCTTGTAAATATTGTGGCATGCCTCGTATTTCGTGGTGTTGCCCTCGGGTGGGTAGAGGAATCCCCAGGTTTAAGCAGCACTAGAATTGCTGAAGAGCTGCAGCTATGCACTTAGTTGACGGTCCACGCGCTGCCTCCAAATCCATCTAGTTTCTTCAATATCATTTCTTGTACAATTACATATAATAGAATCAGCTTTCCTTGTGCATGATCGCGGGTCAAAGCCGCATTACACGCTTGAAATAAGTGTGTGGCGCAACGGCCCGTTGTCGCCGGTCTGCGACTTCCTCCTCACCGCCATGCACACGGCGGAAGATTTTACATCTTGATCTTGGCTCAACACTGCGTTTTCATCCTGGAAGATATCGAGCCCGTGATCTTTTACCCCTTGGGTTTGACTCTGCTGTATTTCATCAAAGTTCGCGAGCGGCGAAGTATTCGGTGCTCGGCATCCTGGCTGCCGACTTGAAGTAGCTAACTTACTCTCGATTTCCGCCAGTCTTGTGCTCTCCCGCCTGCCAGTCTACTTTCGACTATTTATGGCTTGAGCTTCATAACGTCTTCTATTGTGCTGGCATTTTGGGCTGCTAGGTGCGAATATAGCAAAATTTTCTGGGACAATGTGTCGATGATGCATCCACACGTGCATCTACATCTCATCTCTGACTCGTGGCTGGGTTTCGATCATATCGCAGACCGCAATGAAGTTCACATATTCTATTATTGTTTGCCGATATGTTCCCGCTCGTGGAGTTGAATACTCAGATATTATTATGAGATGCGAGTCGGTTTTGGAGTTCATCCTACTCGAAGTTAACAGTAAAACCGTATTACTGTAAGTGAACATCAGCGCTCTAATGATCAACCGTATGAGTGACTGATGTTCCATCCTCGTATAACACACTGCCATCCCAGATTACGTCATTTGAAGGGTGATTCGGCCCAGGTGGATGGGAGTTTAAAGCTTTGACGGCGAATCCCTTTGCTGCGACTTGGAACATCTTTAGCGACCCCGTCCGGTTGGTCTCAACAGATCCTCTTGGTTCTGCAACAAGGATCCCCTGCAATGGGAACCTGGAAGGCCGAGTCTCTAGTGGCTTGAACATCAATGGCTGTGCGGCAGGTTCAATCCGGAATTCACAGCTTGACTGAAGTTGACACTGCGGTGACAGCTGTCACAAGTTCCAATGGATCATTTTCTTTCATTACCTGATCGAAATCAGCGGATCATCTAAAGGATAGTCAAGCCTCACTCCGATATAACCGTACCATTCGATAATGCCATACTATCCAGCGACCACCCCAACTGAAAGATCGCTGCCATGGCTTCGCATGGTCTTTCAAGCCATGTTCTTGTATACGATACATCCATGCGACAGTTAGAGTCTTACTTAGCAGCCGCTCAGTTTACCGTGAGTGCGCAAAGATCAGACTGAAGCCAATCTTAGCTCCCTTTCCAATCAGGTTTACGCTTATGACTGGCTATTATCGATAGCAGACGAGCATGAAATGGTGGCAAAAACAGGAGTAACCTGGTCTATTGCAATATATTTTATATCACGGTACGTTGTCGCCTTTCAAGATCTCAGCTGCGGTTTGCTAATGCTTATCTTCGATTTAGCATATCTATATTTGTTTTCTTGATCCTTGATATCGTTTTTGCTTGTGAGTATGGTCTCGCCTAGTTTTTAGTATTCACCCAGCCGACCTCATCTCAGCTGCGTCAATCGATAACTGCCAAGCGCTCCTCACGGTGTTAGCCACATGTTCTGCCATAGGGGTGGTACTTACCGGATTCTTATTTTTCCTACGCGTCCGGGCTGTCTACCTGAAATCACTTCGCATAACGGTCATTTTCGGTACCCTCTGGCTTGGCGGGGCTGTGATTGCTGTGCTTGTGGTAGTATATCGCCGCTCAGGTGATTGTCACTCCCTCGCTTGATGCGCTCAACTACGCTTACCAGCAGCCATTCTATCTAGGGCACTTTTTATCTAGAAAATACTGTGCAGATGCATCTGCAGGATCATTTATCTTGCCAATCGTGCCATTATTTGTCCATGACACCTTGATCTTCTTCGCAATATCCTACCAATTAGCCAAGAGCGCCGCGTTTGAGTCTGGCTGGCGTGGACGTCTTCTGTCAGCAGTGACGGGAAAAGGGTTATTCAGAGTGTCAAGGGCGCTTATGAAAAGTGGGCAACTCTATTATTTGTGAGTGCCAGCAACGAGGTTGAGGTCATGTAATGCCTACTAACGCTGAGATTGTGGATTTAGGGCCACCATCCTGTTATTCTTTGTCAACTTCTCATTAATGTCGTCGCTATCGTTTCCGGCTTCATCAACCACCACTCTGGTCTCGGAGTATTTTGCCATGGTAAATATCATGGCATGCGCTGTATTTCGCGGAGTTGCCCTCGGCTGGATAGAGGAATCCCCTAGTTTGAGCAGTACGAGAATTGCTGCTGTGATGCAATTAGATCCTTGAGGCGCATACGAAGTCCCACAGTGGAAAGTTGCTGATTTCATATGCCATATATCGCCGATTCGCCTTACTTCACTGCTCGGAGTTGGGAGAAAAGTCATCTTTGACGCGGTGAAAGGGGAGGCGCAGAAAAGCTCCAGCGAATTCCCTCCAGAGATACAGTGGTAAGAAGAGACCCTGAGCACTGAGCTCGAGTCAAGCTCAATAATTGGTTTGAGGACGACCATGACGCGCTGACCTTGTTGACAGCTGTTGACAGGTAGCCTAATTGTATATAGATTCCGCTCGGCACCGGCTGGCGTCTTGGGCGCAGCCAATTTGCGCAGCGCTGGCACTCAAGGCGCTGCTGCTTTTGATCCTACTCCCATTTATATCTCTTTCCAGGAAATTCTTAGTCCCAACTGAAAAGAGAATCAACATACCAACGGCCGAAAAAGCAAAGTCTGTCTTTCCCATGAGCAACGATGCCAGATATGCCAACCTGAGCTTCGCGCGGCGGGCTCGTAGATTCAATACAGAGGAGGTCGAACTGAGACGGGCTCGTGGAGAACTTAGTTGTGCTGAATGTAAGAGACTAAAAGTGAAATGTGACAAGGCAAGTAATCTAAATCCTCACTCGCAGTTAAACGATAGCTTACGGTGTACCAGAAAGTCCCTTGTACCAGTTGTATCCGCAGAGGATGCCGAGACTTATGTCCTCATAACAGCCCAATAAATAGTCAGGAATCAAGGTTTGCCATACTTCCTCAAGCACCTGCTCGCGCATTGATACGGTTGTTCTTAGATTAGCTACTCCAGATGTGGAAGAACTGGCTCGGAAGATTTCTGAGATGAGCCAGCGCATAAGAGAGCTGGAGGATGCTCTGGCGCTCTTGCACGGTGGTTTCTCCTCTGAAAAACATGCACTTCTGAGGGAAGATCTACTTTCAATCAAAAATATTCCAGAAATGCAGCGATCCGCAGAGCCAGAGATCATGGAAGACCCTCTTGCTGATCCCGTCGACGCCTTTGGCACTCTCACCATCGGAGATAGTGGCGAATCCAGATACTTCGGAGCATCTGCAGGGTCAGAGGTCTGTTCAATCACCACCGCAGTGCTTACAGACCACACAGCTGACACCCTCGCAGACTTTACTATCGGTGCGTGCTATCTTTCAAATATCTGATTATGCGTCTCTAAGCCAAATTTTAGGTGGTATCAGAACCAGAAGACAACAGCCCAATAACTGAAGCCATGCCAGAGCTGTTGAATACCTTAGCCGCCACGTTTCCTATGGGCAGTCAATGCTCTCCGAGGCCTGAGGCATCCAAAACTGCCATGGCTATGCTGCTCTCATTTCTTCCCCCTCGATATCGCGCCTTGAGTCTTTGCGAGTCATTTTTAGCACAAGCGTCCTGGCTCTTCCGACCCGTGCAGCGAGACGAACTGATTGGGGATATACTCACTCCCATATACGCAGCCAAAGATGAACGGGAAAATTCTCTTCGCTTCGCTGTCACCGAGGTTTCTCCCCACAAGTTGTCAACACTCTACTCTATTTTCGCTCTGGGAGCTCTTGTAGACTTGACGTTACCAGCATTTGGCGAAGAAGGTGAACGCTATCATCATTGCGCTCGTGCAGCGCTCGTTCTTCGATCTATTTTCGACTCTCCGATGGTTGAGACAGTCCAAGCTGTCTTGTTCATGGTCTACTATTGCAGTCAATCTGTACAGCGGTATACGCGGGATAGTGTTTGGATGTTGTCGTCTATAGGGTGTCACGTCGCGTCAAGTGTAAGCCAATGCAACGATCACCCCTTTCTGTTGCTTCCTCATAATTGATTCTAAATCAGATTGGGATGCGTATGTACAAATTAGTCGTCCCTGGAATATATTCATACCCCAACTTCCCAGATCGGGATCCCGCGCGATGGAATATGGACACTAAGACAGCTCAACGGCGCAGAGCCCTGTTTTGGGAAGTTTATTCGGCGAACATGATGCATGTATGTCTTGGCTACTTTTTAACAATGTTCACTTTACACACACCCCAATAGAGTCTGTCACTAGGCCGTCCACCTGCGATATTGCTTTCGTATGTGGACTGTGCCCTCCCGCAAATGCAAAGCGACGCTAGCGCAGAAGATCAATGTATGTGGCCATTTTCACTGGCTCATATATGTCCTCTCAATGAAATTAGTCTGGCACTGGAAATATCAGCTAAACAAAACCATCGGGAGCTCGATCATGGAGGTGACATTGGGTGCCAAAGCCCCTGACTATAAGACGATTTTAGATTTGGATCACAGGATCCGCGAACACCCTCTGCCCACAGCTCTGAACGTTTTCTTAGAAAATCACACTGAAGAAGAGGGCCTGGACATTGCCATGAAGGGTGGTTACCTTGCGATTGTCCGGGCGATCTGCCTTTTATATATACACAAAAGCTACTTTGCTCGTGCTCTAATCGACTATCCCGCGGATCCGCTACGTAGTCCTTATGCTACCTCCTTTTCGGCAACATTCAGATGCTCGTCGGCTGTCATTCGTTTGAGTGCTGAGCATATGAAAGGCTCCCCTGAGCTCTGCATGAGGTACCTATATATTTGCACAACTACTTTTTTTGATGGCTCTGATCATTTGGCTTAGATGGTGGACCCTTTGGGCTCATCTATTCTCGTCTTCAGTGAGTTTCAGTCAATCATGACATAAATTCGTTACCGATTATCAGACAGCTTGTCTGTGGATTGATTGTGACGAGAGCACCATCATCAAGTATTGCACCTGCGGCCTTCATCGAGCTGTCATTCGCGACCGAGTTGTTTGCAAGCCGTGCTCAATTCTCACGTCGTGTCAAGGCAGGGATGGTGCGCTCATCTGTAATGTATTCAAAGCCGTCTGCTGATGATTAGCATCCAGGATATCCTGCACCGGTTACGGGTTAAAGCATTGATGTTGCTGAACCGACATCGCAGCGGCTCCCCAATCTCGCTCAATGTTCAAGATGAAGAGAACGATATCGAGGAATTGGCAATATACAGCGGTCAAATGGGTGGACGGTTTGGCAGGGCGCCCTCGCCGAGATTCCCGATAGCAATGGACCGAGCACAGGGTGGAACCAATCTGTCACCGGCGCCACCCATCACTCCAGCTGTGTCTAAGTGCAGCGAGAGTCAATCGACCGAACCTAGCTCTCGGCCCTCAAGTTCGTCACAGCCTGACAATGTAGGGATACGAGATCCGCCCCCGTCTCCAATGGACTTTTCCTTCTTGACTTCGGGAGAGTTTATCACTGAACCTGTGCCCCGTGACCAGCCATTTAGCGCCCCTCAAGTACCCTCAGTCACCACGAATATCTCACCACCATTTTTCTCCTCGTCTCATTTACCCGCTGGAGTGCCTACCCCGGAGCCATCTCCGTCTCAGATATTATTTAACGACTTTGCATCTCAGTCATTGGCGGACCCATTCCCACAGCTGTACGCCGAGATGCTTGCGCCGGGTGCTGAAATGGCTGGCATTGGCGAGACTGGCGCTGAGATGGACGGAGATTGGGCGCTCTTTATGAAGGAGAGTGGTCTTATTTGACCAGTAGGAATCGTACTTCGAGTTTTGAATTTGGTTGTGCGTCATCTTGAGTGAATGTTGAAAAATGGCTGAAGCACGAGGCTGGAAATGGGAAAGGGGTAACATGACAAACCAGTGAGATCTACCGAGGTACGGTTCGATCAGTCTTATTCGATCTCTCGTAATTACCCATATCGAGTAGGATGCCGTCCGGAGCCGCGCGAGAACCGGCGTTGCCACCCAAGGATAGTCACGCCCGCCACCATGGTGCCTGGCGATGACAAAACATGCGCGTTCACCGTCACCGGCGGCGAGCGCAGCGCTCACGACGTCCAAAAACGGAATGTGGCTGTGCTTTCTCAGCCACTTTGAAATCCTTTTCGCTATCTATTCCTCTGTTATTCGCCCTTATGATGCACTCTGGAGCTTCAGATATATCTAGAAGCTGTCTATTGAATATAAATTACCTTGTGGCGGCCTAATCACCATCTCTTACTCCCTCTGCCTATCCATTGAAGCTGGCTGTAGGGTTTGTATGTGTCTCGGCCCTCTAAATATACTTTGAGCATATCTAATTCCTTGGTATCACAGAACTTATTGTTAATTCTTACAGTCAGTTGAATTCAATGAGGTAGCCATACAGTCTACTCGCTAGCCGAGGGACGTTCGTCGCTTGTGGCTGAAAAAAACACAGCCACACTCCATTTTTGGACGCTGTCGGCGCTGGGGTCGCCGCCGGTGACGATGAGCGCGCATGTTTCGTCGTCGCCAAGCACAACGGTGGCGGGTGTGACTGCCCTCGGTAACGCTGTGGCTGGTAGTTATGCGGTCGCGGACGGCAACCTACTTGATATGGGTATATCTATAGAGACCGAATAAGACTGATCGAACGGTTCCTCAGATCTACATAGCAGTTGCAACTGGCGCCATGCTTACATGATAAGGGGACCCGGCAGTTCGGCGGCTGGCAACCTCTTTTCTACATACACCGGCGCACACGAACGATCGAGGAACATATAGAGCCTGTCTACGAAATACTGAGCTTAGGGACTCCTCGAGCAACCCGCATCCATATCGATTGTGCAGCGGAAAGGACCAGTGGACCCAGGAAGCCCGCGCCACGAGAGGCCCATTGACAGGAAGGGGCGAGGTCGGTGTCGCCTGGACATTGCAGACAAGCGTAGACCGCGACGGCGTTCGCTATAAACTAATCCCTGAAAATAGGTACTGCAAAAGACAGGCACACCGGATCATCGTCATATTTTGATCCACAGCATCATTGTGCGCAACTGCCCTTCTAAACGCCAATGAGCCGGAGTACTCGATATGGCAACGTTGCGCGGCGTGCGCGTAAGCTGAATACAGAGGAGGAGATCGAGTTGAGTCGGGCTCGTGGAGAGCTGAGTTGTGCTGAATGCAAGAGGCTGAAAGTGAAATGTGACAAGGTATGTAGAGTAAATCGCTACACGTAGCAATCTGATTCTCAGGGCTGACTGTAATCTAGAAAGTGCCTTGTGCCAACTGTGTTCGCAGAGAATGTCCAGGCTTGTGCCCTCATGGCAGCCTGACAGATGGTCAGAGGCCGACGAGGTCGGGGTCAAGGTCTGTTAAGCTGCTTGCTTTCCACGGATACGTTTGGATTGTCCTCACACATCCCAGCTTTGCTACCACAGAAAAACTGCATCAGGTGATCTACCAGATGAGTATGCGCATTCGAGAACTAGAAGAGGCTTTAGCGCTTCTACAAGCTAGTATATCTGCAGAGAAACACACCCTCCTGCGAGATGAGCTGCCTCTAATCAAGACCGTTTCGGAGAAGCAACGATCTGCGGAGCCAGATGTTCACGAGGACCCTCTTGCAGACACGGTGGATGCTTTTGGCACCCTGACAATTGGTGATGGCGGTGAATTCAGATATCTTGGTGCATCTGCAGGGTCAGAGGTTCGTCCACATCACCACGTATTCGCTAAGAAGCCACATAAATAACTCACATTCGCTTAGACTTTGCTATCGGTATGTGCTACTTTTCCAGTGTTTCAGTATGTGCTGATAAATACGGGTGGCAGGCAAAATCAGAACCCGAAGACAGTAACCCAATACTCGGAGCAATGCCAGAACTTTTAAACAACCTGGCCGCTACGTTTCCCATGGGTAGTCGATATCCTCCTGGGCCCGAGGCATCTGAGGCTGCGATGGTCATGTTGTTCTCGTGTCTTCCTCCAATACATCGTGCATGGAGTCTCTGCGAGAGTTTCATAGAGAAGGCATCCTGGCTCTTCCGCCCTGTGCAAAGAGACGAACTAATTGAGGATATACTCACACCCATATACATAGCCAAGGATGAACGGGAAAATCCTCTCTGCGTCGCTTTCACCGAGGTTTTCCCCCACAAGCTTTCAACGTTGTACTCGATCTTTGCTCTCGGTGTTCTTGTGGACCTGACGCTACCAGCATTTGGCGAAGAAGGTGAACGCTATCATCATTGCGCTCGCGCGGCGCTCGTTCTGCGGCCTATCCTCGACTCTCCGATGGTTGAGACAGTCCAATCCATTTTACTTATGGTTTGCTATTGCAGTCAATCTGTGCATCGGTACACGCGGGATAGTGTTTGGATGCTGTCATCTCTTGGATGCCACGTTGCGCAAAGTGTACGCCAATGTACCGATCGCCTGTTTCTATCTCTTCCTCATGATGATTAAACACCAGATCGGGATGCGTGTGTTGAAACTATTTGTCTCCAGTCTTTTGATGTTGAATGCTAACAGATCGTGACCCTGCGCGATGGAACATGGACACCAAAACGGCTCAGCGGCGCCGAGCTCTGTTTTGGGAGGTCTTGGGAGCAAACAATCTACACGTATGCCTCCGGATATTCTTGAACAATATAGACTTTGCTCATCATTCAATAGTGTCTGGCATTGGGTAGACCACCTTCATTGGCACTTTCTTATGTGGATTGTGCCCTCCCGCACTTAAACAGCGATTCTAGTGCTGAGGACCAATGTGTGTCTTTTCTTTTACATTTGAATGCATACCAGTCTAACGTGGTTGAGTAGTTTGGCACTGGAAATATCAGTTCAGCAAATCTGTCGCTACTTCTATACTTGAAGTGACGCTAGGTGCCAAGGCACCTGACTACAAGACCATTTTAGAGTTGGATCGCAAGGTACACGAAATGCCCCTCCCCGCAAATCTGAGGCTTTTCTTGGAATGTGATCTCGACGAAGCGGGCCTTGACATTGCGATGAAAGGTGGCCACCTTACAATTCTTCGCGCAGTCTGCCTGTTATACATTCACAAAAATCACTTTGCTCGCGCACTGATTGATCACCCCGCGGATCCTCTCCGCAGTCCCTATGCAACCTCCTTCTTGGTAACAACCAGATGCTCGTCGACTGTCATTCGATTGAGCTATGAACATATCAAAAGGGTCCCTAAGCTATGTGCGAGGTGCGTGGACCTTTGCCTATATACTTTTTGTCAATGCCTTAACACGTTGAACTAGATGGTGGACCCTTTGGTCTAATCTCTTCTCGTCTGCAGTGAGTTTCATTTAATAGCTGTTGATTCACTGATAGATTTTCATTTCCTGGAAAGCTTGTTGTTGGACTCATTGTAACGAGAGCACCAAGCTCAAGTATGGCACCTGCGGCATTCACCGAACTATCCATCGCGACCGAGTTATTCGAGATCTGTGCCCGGCACTCGCACCACGTTCGAGCTGGGATGGTACGATTACCGACCATGCGTTTCAAATAATCAACTGATGACTGGGACTAGGACATCCTTCACAGATTGCGGGACAAGGCTTCGTCTTCGCTCAACCTAAATCATAGCGGCTCTACGAATTCCACGCTGGCTTTGCATGATGAAGAAAACGATCTAGGCGACTTGGCAATATACAGTGGCCAAATGGGTGGCCAGTTCAGTAGGGCGCGGTCGCCCAGATTGCCCGTCGCATCGAATCGGGCAGCGGACACCGCTAGTCTCTCGCCCGAATCACCAGTCACTCCTGCCGCGTCTACCGGCAGCGAGGGCCAATCGACCGACCCTGGCTCTTGGTCCTCAGACTCTGTACCGCCCGAGGGGATAGTGGCGCATGGCCTGCCTCGTTCCTCGAAAGGCCACCCCTCTCTCTTTCCTCCGCGAGCGGCCGCCCCCAAATCAGTATTCTCTGACCAGTCGTTGAGGCACACTCCAGCTCCTCCCACTACCATGGATAACTCAGCTCCTGTTTCTTTCTCTGCGAAACTACCCCCATCGGAGCCATATGCGTCTAAAACATCGTCGCACAACTTCGCCTATGAATCTTTGGTAGAACCGTTCCAACAACTTTACTCGGAGATGCTTTCACCAGGGACTGAGATGGGGGTTGATAGCGAGACGGGTACTGAGATGGACGAAGATTGGACACTGTTCATGAAGGAAAGTGGTCTTCTTTAACCGAATGCAACCCCAGCCATGGAGCAGTCTGTAGCCTGTGTTGTAGCGCGCCAGATACCCGCCTCTAGAAAAACTCTGCTTCTACTGGCAGGAGGGCGTTTGGCAGACAGGGATTGCGGGAGTTGTTGTAGACTCTGCGAGAAAGGTCTTATTTAATTTAAACCTGTAACTTAACACTTCCATCAGCCTCTGTGCCTCGGTATGCATTCCTTCCAAGGCTTGTCTCGACAACAATTGGCTCTGCACTCCACGTGCAAGGGTCCGACACTTAACTTGATGTGTTGCATCGGCCGCCACTCCGCCCTGTAGCTACTTTGGCTACTTACATATCTTCGAGCTTCGAAAAATCGAAAAACTTCACTCGCTATGCTTCATTGCATAAGGGATGCGGACAGGAGTGCATCAGGTATAGTATAATGTATCGATCCGAGCCCGTGCTACTGTCGCAATCCCGCAAAATTAACCTCACAAGACATAAAATAGCCGTCCAAAGTGTCACAGACTGTTTCACGAATCACGCGTACGGTGGCCCGCTTGGTGAAAAGGAAAATAAAATCATCGGGTGTGGTCGAGCATCGCCAATTATCCATGTTTCAGATTATTCCAGGTCACATGCGAGTGCAGGAGGCATCATTATCCAGGTAAATATATGAAGCATCTTAATATCAGAGATACCGGCGATTGGTCGAGTGTTGCGCTACAGCCTACAATCAATCTATGCCTACGCGGCAGGTGTCAGTGCCTTTATACTTCCTTTTGATTGGTTAAATCTCACCGAAGTCTTTGTAGACGCCCATTCGGTGGGGGGAATCGAACATTGCAAATGGATGCTGAGTTTGTGGGTACATCGTACGCGATAGAGGCTTCATGTTGTAGTCATCCGGTGGCCGAACATCTATAGGGCGGCCTGATGTATCACGCAGCAACTGGACTGTCTGGGTGGCGCTGAATCGCTGTGTCGGGAGCTGATCCCAGCAAGTGACCATCATCAGCCAAATACTATCGGTCAGCCCCCGTTGTTGTGCATGTAAGTCGGCAGGGCGTCCAGGCCGCATGCCCTGGATGACAGCATTGATGATTTGGTGATCTCTTTTCCCTTTAAATGGAATGCTTCCGGTGAATATCTTCGATTGTGCAGCATTGTTAATACACGGAGAACTACCAGCATCGATATCTCTAGGGAACTTACCTCATAACATACCATCGCAAATGAGTAAACATCGCTGGCTTGGTCAGGACACCTTGTCTCGTAATCAATGGACTCTGGGTTGTGAAAGTCCGGTAATAGCTCGGGTCCCGTCCAGTTCAGTGTGCCAACTGCACCATGATCCCTCATCGACGATGCGGTAAACTTCACGGACACGGTGTCCCTCGCTAATGAGAGCCCGAAATCCGCGAGACATGCCCTGAGCGCATGAGAGACCAGTATATTCGCCTGCGAAAATGTGAGAGGGCGACTACACTTGCTTAGCCAGCAATCTCACGCATTTAAGATCAGCGTGAACGATACTCTGACTGTGCAAGTATGCAAGGCCTTCTGCCACATCGAGGGCCTGAGAAGCATGCCATTAAATCACGCAGATACCGAAACTGCATGGGTTCACTTACAAGTGGAACACAGTAGCTTTCAGGAGCTATGCTAGACAGGTATTCGGACAGATTACCGTTGCTCATCCAAGGACACACCAGGCATAACCTCTCGTGCTCGGTTCCCAAGCGGAAAATGCCGTAGAATGGTAAGATATTTGGATGAGATAGTTGCCGCCATATGACGGCCTCACGCGCAAATCCCTGTGCGAGAGGATTGTTAGTTAACCATATATACACGCCGGGCTTGAACGCACTTTCAGAATCTCATTCATGACCGACTTCTTGTACACCTTCAGTACCTTCACAGCAATGTCGTTTCCCTCCATCCTGCACTTGTACACGTCTCCAAAGCTTCCGCCATCGGCGGGCTCTAATGGCAAAGTGATACCTTTGAGCAACAAGCACTCTGGATATCTTCGGGAGTGCTCTGAAAGTTTAACGAGGGCTTTGAGGTGACGTGGCTTGAATTTGTCATTGATAGGATAATCCAGTCGCTGTTCCGGGCGTTATGCGATGTGAGTGTAAAATCTGATGGACGGTGAACGTACTGCCTGGAGAAAGTTCAGCAAACTCTGCGCCGAATCGCCACAGCATGAAACAAGGGTCTTGTATCGAGTGTTATCCATTAGCATAATTGTTAGCTGCGCGGCGAGATCTATGACATCCAGGGTGAGCAGCTCCATAAATCTGTCCCTCGTATGTATAGTGGGTGTGGACCAGGCCTTATTCAAAAGGGACGGTGGCAAACCAGGCGTGCTTAGATGTCCGAAATATAGCTTCTGAAGATCCTCTTTGATTTTCTCGTGACACTGGATTACTTTGATGTCGTCCCAGGTAATCCACTCTTGCACCGTGCGATCAAAATCCCTTGAGGCGCGATCAGCCACGGGTGTAAAAATATGCGATGATCAGAGTATACAATTTCTTGGCCCTTGAGCCCGTCAATAAATTGGCGGAAATATATGCCACCATTCTCTATATCATCGCGTTTCAATCAACGGTGAAAAGCCAATTTACGATACTCACTGGATACATCATCATGCCTGATTTAGGTGCAAGATATTCTTCTATAAGCGGACTGTGAATCGTTGTTCCCATTATAGACTGTATATGTGCTACGTTGCCAGCATGCCATTGCTGCGGGTCGATCCAAGGCGAGATCTCTACATTGAAGCGACATATGCATGCATTGAAGTGCGAGACTTGCGCATTGAGCTGATAGATGTGTGCATTGAACTGGGAGATACGTGCTTCGACGGACAAGAGGTCTGCCGCTGAGCGGGCGTTGGGTTTGAATCTGCAAGAAAAAAGTCAATATCGATTTGGCCAAGGCTGCATATTCGAACAGACTCTTTGTCGTGCTGCAAACCTGGTGTCAGCAGGGTTCTTTCGCAACGGGTGCGTTGGTCATGGCTTACCTGCGCCAACAAGCTTCGGGCTGTCCCGTCTGTCACGGCCTCTTCCTCGTCCATCGCAGGCATGCTTGGAGGTGCTGGTTCTATTGGGGGAGCAGCGGCAACAGTCTCCGGGAAAGGAGAAAGAGGCGTGTCATCTGTATCCTCGACGGAGGACCAGGAAGACCTGCGTGCGATAGCGGAGACCTGTATGCCGCCCCGCGCCTCCACAGCGGCCAACAGTCTGTCGAACGTGTCGACCGCGGCGGCCAGAAGCGCATGGTCCCTGCGGCCGGGGGACGTGCTACGCAGCAGCCTGCCATACAATCTCTTATAGTACTCGAGCCGGCCTTTGGGCAGGAGGAACAGCGCGTCGAGTGTCCAGAGCGGGCGCGCGCCCGGCTCCAGGGGGCTGACGGCCGATGCGGGGGGAGGCGATGCCGCCGAGAAGGCGGCCAGCACAGCTGCCTGCCGCGGATTTCTCGCTACGAGCGCCCACGCGTCGAAGCCCGCGCAGTACCTGTCGCAGTAGGCTGCGTATGGTGCCTCTAGATCGTCGATCTGCGGGATTGCGCAGAAGGCCGGTCAGTCACAGCGCGCCAGAAAGGGAGCTGGCATACCCATCGCACGAGAAGATCCCCGAGTTCTCTGGGCGACACGGGACCGCTCCCCAAGCCCTTCAGCCTCTGCGGAGGGGTTAGTAGCCGGCCATGTGCTTATGCGCTGATAAGCACGTACAGAAAACAGCGACCGATTGGCCTTGTACACGCCCTCGACGCTGCGAAACATGGCGTCCAGCTCCCGCGGGGGCATGTTTTTCCGCGACCACGCAGCGGCTACTTTCTAGCAGGCGCAGATATTACAATGCATCAGGTGCCTAATCCACGATTGCAAGCTGCGCGTACGTGGATGATTCCACTCAGCTGGTCGACGTAGGCTTTCTCGGATTCTATCAGCTCCTGCAGTGGGTTGGACTTGGTAGGCGCGCTCTCAGCTGGAGTGCGGACTAGGCAATTCGCGTCAGTTCGACCTCTGGGACCCGGAGGTCTGCATTGCAGACGCACGTGCACTGTCATCCAGATCGCCAATCAATGGTGATATAGCAACTGGGAGCAGGGGTTCGGGTGGCCGGTCAGAAGATATCTGAGGTGGGGAGTCCGTTTCGTGATAGTCAGATGACTTGGACGGGGCACCTCCCATATGGGCAAGAAGCATGGAAGGACAAGTGTGGGGTAGCGATGTCAATTGCACCTCATCCAGGAGGATTCAAAGAGGAAGCGCTTGTCTGGACTCTGGACTAATACTTGGCAGGTACAGTCTTCCACCGGTCAATGGTACACCACCGGTCAATGATACAGTTTTGCATACGCTATTGTGACTTCAATTCTACTCCAGTCTCTCTAAATATTGTCTCATATGAAAGCCACAGTCATTATGGGTCTGTCCATGTACTTTACGGTGTAGAAATTAAAGTTCCTCATGGTGTAAATTCAGATGTGATCGGGGGTCGATTTCTCGATTTGGGAATTCGGCCCGGAACTAGTGAGTGGTACACCATTGTTTCTGCTCTGCGACGACGAAGACTCACTCAAATATCTTGCTACGATATATACAAGGTCTTGATATGTATTCAAAACTTTCTGTCTCTTCAGAATTTCAAGAAAATTTGTTGAAGCGATGTCGGGGAGATTTTCCGTTTTCGGTGTCCCACTGACCGGTGGATGACTGTACGAGTTTCAGACAGGGGCTGACCGATTTGGGATATCATTCGAACTTACGTCTGCCTAAGGGAGACTGCTGTTCTCGTTCACTAAGTATTCAGTTCCACTCTATCATTCAGTCCTCAACTGCTTTTGGCCGCATTGATCGTCCATTCTATTCTACGAGTGACGCCCTGCTCTATGGTGAGATGATCCACCTAGTCTGTCCGCACGGGTGACCCCACAGGGGTTGGGTGAGCAGACGTCTCTCGTCAGAGAAAGACTGGAGGAATAGAGGAAACATCAGCTAAAATGGTATACACAGCCGTTTCAACATGGACCTGAAAGCAACTCTCGCACTCCGAGGGAGCGGTCCACATGGCGTTTCACCGCTGTGCTGCCCCTGCTCAAGACTGAAACAGACTATCCAGGGGAAAGCGCGATGGAGTCCCTGCCTTCTCTGCGGCGCACCGGACGTGGGATCGCGCAGCAGCGTGTAGAACGGTGCACGGTCCGTGAGGCCGGGCAATTGCGCCTAATTTGGTGTGCGTGTGGCGCCCAGCCAAACTCGCGCGGCCAATGGTCACGATTGCTTCGGGTGAACAAACATTTCCACAGTAGCTCAGATCACTATTTTTGGGGCTCTGAGCGTTATGATATTATAAGTAAAATCTATACATAAAATATTGAACCCCTACGCACCTCGATAATGCACATTCAGCAACCAATTCGTGATTTTCGTCGACGCGACGCGGCACTAATAGCCATTCACAGGCGCAAGTCCCTGCAAAAATGGACGGTTAATGCAGCTTTCCACACCTCGAATTTGACTACTTTTATGCTCGGGATGCTATATTAGAAGTTAAAATAAGATATTGTTCGGGACAGAATTTTTGTAAGTGTCCCCAATATTGTGCTATCATCCCCGAGTATGCATGATTGAAAGCATGGGCTCATGAACAAAAAATCTGTCCCGAACATTTTTCTTAAAACTAAAATCTAGGTACTTTCTACATGCAATGTTAAGGGCCATGTGCGCTGTGTGAAGCTGTATTAAAAGTGACCATGTCGAAGGGCCAGCGCCACTGCACCGGATTTGGCAGGCATTGCGACGCCTCACGGTCCGCGCACTGAGCACGGCGCGGACAACGCCGCGCCAACAAGGTCTGCAGCGGTCACGTGCGCTTCTGGTGTATATGCGTGTCCGGCGTTCAGGCGACGATGCGTGTCTGCGGCGACAGGACTGGTGAGGGCATGTCGATATATTCATCGCGTGCGTGCCAGCGGCATCTTCGCCCCAAGCGATGCGGCAGGGTCGTCCCAGGGATGTGCAAGATGGCGGTGAGCACGCACGGGGTAGTCCACCGCCCTATACATATCACACCCGCCGTGCGCATCAAACGACGATACTCGCGGATTCCTATTCTTGGATTCCATTCCGCGTGACGCGCGACGGCTGCTGGATTGTGTCGTGCGAGGAGATGCTGCGGCGCCCCCCGCACTCGAGTCCTGGGACATCTGGTGAGGGCATGTCGATGTTTGCATCCTCGCCCCTAGCGTTGCGGCAGGGTTGAGGCGCAGCCGGTCCCAGGGAGCACGCACGGGATGGCCACCATCCTATATATATCACGCCGTCCCCGCCCAGTGCGCATCGAAAAACGAGGATCAGCGGCGCGCGCGGATCCCGAGTCTTGGGTACCATCGCGCAATTCGACGCAGGGTGTTGCCACGGTCCACGTCCGCTGACCCTGGCCTCGTCGAGAAAACCAGCGAGTGGGCTGCTGGTGTAATATTAGGTCGGGTGGCCGCGCGCGCGTCTTCGCTGCCTCTGTCCCGAGAACGCTCCGGAGCGACCATGCACTGGCCGAAGTGCGGGCGAGGTAGTCATCCGTGAGCCATGCGCGAAAATCGGTGAGTATGAAAGACATGAACCCGGTCTTGCACTTGCTCGACGAGGAAAACGAGGATCCACAGCACCAGACACGGCTGTGTCCGTATCGAGGGTATTGCGGATAGAAATAGAAGCAGGACTCGGAGGGCAGGCACTGCGGGGCGATAAGATGGAAGCACCGAGTCGTTGCTGAGAATTAGAAGAAGCCGCGAATCCGCCAGGATCCGGGGGGCCAGGCAAATGCAATGCCAAATGAGGTGCCCACCCGACGGCAAGCCTCACAGCAAATCCTCGAGCGACGAATGTAGTGCCATCCTAGACTTGCAAGTGCGGGTTGCTGGGCGGGCCAATCACGCCGCGGCGGTCGTTGGCCATCGCGGGTGGTGAGTAAGCCGTGCAGCGTTTATTGAGTGTGATGCGCGGCACCCTGCGGCACCCACTGCACCTGACTCGACGCCAAGCCGAAATTTGGTGGTGCGATCCTCGCATTCTTGCTGCCGCAAGCCAACGTCAACCATCCGAGTGGCCAGATTGGCGAGGTGACAGCAAACCCGTCGGAAGCTTAGTCACCATATGGCCTTGGTGCTTCGACGCCTATCAATCCACTTTGCCTCCGACGTGGCCGAGCGAGCCCATTTCTCTAGCACATCCTGGCGCGAGCAGCGATGCAGCACACCGATGTCTCCCCCATGCTCAATCAGAGCGATGCAGGCCAATTAGAAGCACCAGATCAGCGCTTCAGCTATCGCACAGCGCTAGAACGCATACATGGGCCCATATCGCGGATTACGTCAGTCGCCGGCGTGGTTACAGCAACCACCCGTCGGAGCCCCTATCGCCATCAGCACCTGCCCGCGCATGAAAAGGCCACCGCGCTCAGCATTTTGCTCCCTATTCCCCGCAGACCGGCATGGCCCCCACAGACGAAGCCCCGCGCGAGGACGCCTCCGCGACCATCCACGACACCCCCCACGCGCGCTCGCTCGACGGCGACCGCGACGAGAACGAGAAGGCGATGTCACATGACGGCGAAAAGGGCGCAGTGGCACACGACGAGACGGAGGCGGGCGAGCAGGAGGACCCCGACGCGGAGTACCCCTCCGGCCTCGCCCTGGGGCTGCTCACGCTCGGCCTGTGCCTCACCACGTTCGTCATCGCGCTCGACAACACGATCATCGCCACCGCCATCCCGCACATCACCACCGTCTTCCACTCCCTCGACGACGTCGGCTGGTGCGTCCCCCCGATCCCCGCGCGCTGACACTAATACTGACGCTCTGCGCAGGTACGGCTCGAGCTACCTGCTGACGACAACGTCGCTGCAGCCGCTCTTCGGCAAGATCTATGTCAACTTCAACGTCAAATACACGTACCTCTTCGCGCTCATCCTCTTCGAGATCGGCTCCGTCATCTGCGCCGCCGCCGTCAACTCGCCCATGCTCATCGTCGGCCGCGCCGTCGCGGGCGCGGGCGCGTCCGCGCTCTTCTCCGGCGGGATGAACATCATCGGGTTCAGCGTCCCGCTGCGCCGGCGCCCGATCTTCGTCGCGTTCCTCAGCTCGATGTTCGGCATCGCGAGCGTGGTCGGCCCGCTGCTCGGCGGCGCGCTGACGGACAAGGTCTCGTGGCGCTGGTGCTTCTACATCAACCTGCCCTTCGGCGCGGTCGCGTTCGTCGCGGTGCTCGCGTTCTTCAAGCCGCCCAAGCGCAAGGTGTCCACGCTCACCCTGGGCGCGAAGATCCGCGAGCTCGACATCCTCGGCGCGCTGTTCCTCATCTGCGCGATCGTGTGCCTGCTGCTCGCGCTGCAGTGGGGCGGGACGACGTACGCGTGGTCGGACAGCAAGGTGTACGGGCTGTTCATCGGCTTCGGGCTCATCATCGCGTGCTTCATCTTCACGCAGTTCAAGCTGCAGGACAAAGCCATGATTCCCCCGCGCATCTTCCTGCACCAGCGCACGATCCTGGTCTCCGCGCTGTTCAGCACGTTCTTCAGCATGGCGCTGTACACGCACATCTTCTACCTCCCGTTCTACTTCCAGGCGGTGAAGGGCACGTCCGCGGAGGGCAGCGGCATCCGCACGATCCCGTACCTCGTCTCCATCACCCTCTCCTCCATCGTCATCGGCGGGAGCATCACCGCGTTCGGGCCGTACGTCCCGTTCATGTGGGGCGGCGCGGCGGTGTTCACCGTCGGCTGCGGGATGCTGTACACGCTCGGCGTGGGCAGCGGCGCGGGGAAGTGGATCGGGTACCAGCTCTTCGCGGGCATCGGCGCGGGCGCGAGCGTGCAGATCCCGTTCCTCGCCGTGCAGGTCGTGCTCGACTCCCGCGACATGCCCGTCGGCAACGCGATCGTCATGTTCTTCAACTCGCTCGGCGGCGCGATCTCCATCTCGCTCGCGCAGAACATCTTCGCGAACGCGCTGGGGAAGCAGCTGCCGAAGTACGCGCCGGGGGTGGACGCGGGCTTGATTGAGGGCGCGGGGGCGACGGGGATCCGGGGCGTGGTGAGCGGGGCGGCGCTGCCGGGCGTGCTGCTCGCGTACTGCAAGGCGCTGGACGAGACGTTTATACTGCCGATTGCGGTTGCGGGGCTGGCGTTTGTGCTCAGCTTCTTCATGGAGCACCGGAGCGTGAAGGGGAAGAAAATTGAGATGACCGCGGGGGGCTAGGTTGGGTGTCATACATCATGATTTGGGTTGGGGTGAGCGGGTTTTTGGGATACCATGTAGATACGACCGTATTATACGCGCAAGTAATTGATGACCAGTGCGGTTCATTGCCAATATTTCTCAGAACGATAAGTTGAGTAAACGCGAACAATACGCGAAAGTAAAGTATCCTGGTATCGCTGACTGCGAGGTGACTTTGTGCTGTTACCGACTTGCCACAGACTTAGCTGAACGCGCGGGTTCGGGGCCTTTGCTGTGTGGCTATGAACCTTCCTCCCAACTTGGACTTTGTCTAACTTGTTGTGTTCTCACAGGCTCTCTCACAGTTACAAGAATCGGAGATGTCCCGACGCCCTGGGCCTCTACCGATACATTGGTCTGACTGGGAATCGGTGAAATAAGAACTTGGAGAAGCAACTTTTCAGGCGTGCCACATGGCCCATCTGACAGACTCGGCCTCCATCCAATCTTCTTTACTCAGACTACGCCCTCCTGCGTCGTCTCATAACCACGCCCAACTTGTGGTATATTCCAACAGTGCCGTTGACATGCCATCATGGATATCAAGGGATGAATTGGCCACTGGATATGGTGCACGTAGAACAGATCTAGAGAGACAAATTAGAGTCCAGGAAAAGAAAATCAAGATTATAATGATGCACGTGCATCGTGTGCCGAATCACCGCAAGACGGCGTTCTGTGTCGTTACCATCGCTGTGATAGATGGACGCAACTACATGCCAAAAAGCCAAGATCCTCCGGAGCAAAGATATGCAAGGGAGGGAAGATATTCCAATATATGTCAGTGGTTTCCCATTACAATTCTGCCAACGCAGCGGCGATTCTGGTGGTGCTTAAACCCGTCGAAATACCGTCTATCTTCTGAAGAATAGTAGCACGGAAGACACGACATGCCATGATGTTTGTGAACCCAACGTAGAAGACGTGATCAGGGATGGCCGCAGAGGTTGATGGAGCCAGCGTCAGCGCCAAGTTGATGAAGAAGACGAAAATGGTGGCGCTGCATCCGCCACATCAGACAAATCCATGATACACCGCGCTCAATGCACTCACAAGTAATAAATTTGACCACGGATAATAAGCGAACGCGAAAATTTAAGAAGCCCTTTGCCGGTTATTGCTGACCTCAAACGAGCACGGCAGCTGCTGTTATTCACGGCGTTGTTGGCCAATCGGTAGGAGATGGCCAGAAAGACCAGCGTATCATGACAGAATGTAGGAACAATCGAAAGAGGAAACATGCGATACGTTGTCGTATTAACGCAATAGCTGGTTTGCATGATATGCTCTGGATGGTGGAGTAATAATCAATGTTGCATTTTTGTATCTAAGCAAGCTGATACTCACCTGACTGAAGCGATGCCGCAGTGAACACACCCAGCGAAAGACACCCAGTCGAGAAAGTCCCGAAGATAGCCGTTATGTATATTGAGTTAAGGTATACGGCCCGAACGCGGAGGAAAAACAAGAATGATGTGGCTGCTCCAGCCAAGGTGCCCCACACTCCCAACATTGAGATGAACATCTGACAACGTGCGATGGGAGCGGCTGTTGGTCGATTCGGTTCATTGAGAGGTTTACAAAAAATAAAATACACCTACAGACAAATGTCACTAAGAGTGTCAGGTAAACAAGTTCTGCAAGCCTGGATTCGCAAGTTGAGTGTATGTTCTCAGGGTGCAAGATATAATGAGTAGCGCACCGTGAAACGAAGTAAATCACAATGGAAGGTTTGATCCCCGTCCTTTCCAGCATCAGCATCTCATCTGGTATTGACGATAGCCAGTCATATGTATACACCTAGTAGCCGCCAGGTAAGATTAACCATGAAGGGTTTTGCGCACACTGACAGTGAGTTGCGCTGTTGCAAGATACGACCCAAGTTGCCACAGTTGGGCATTATTCACATCTAGATGGTTCATAGGGCCAGGCAAAGTCATGGTGAGAGTTGCGCGGGGAAGGTGGTACAGCAAGGTGATTGTCAACCCCCAGGCAATATAAATGAACTGTCATATAAGTTAGTGCAATCAGAAGGGCGCCGGCGTACAGCGAGTGTCGGCTATTTATTGCGCATGTACGCCGGCTTGATGGTTGGATCCCAATCTCCCAGTGAGACATCCATAGCCTCAGAATGTCGTGCATAGAAGCCGGGGAGCTCAATACATATATGACAGAAGTGCTGCAGTCCTCCTTCTTAGATGGAAGTGATACCGAACAAAGGGCCCAATTGGGCGAGGATCAGCGATTCCGACGCTGATAGTCAGACCGTTCGACGCCCGCGAAACCGCTGGGATAGACTTGCCTTAAGATGCTTCCCTTTTCATTCAAACACCAAACGCGTGCCTCCGAGGCACGTAGTTTGTATCTGTTCAGCAGTTTGTCGGTGGTAATGCGGGTGACACAGGAATTAGTCTTCATTCGATCATTGCGAAGGCAGTCGTATGCCCGCTGGTTACTCGAAAAGATCCACAGTCCCCCGATCAGCCGATAAAACCGCCACCACCTTGCTGCTCAGGTCAAACAAGTCGCCCCCGCGGTAAGCCACGATGTCTTGGCGAGAATACGCTGGCATTCCCAATGCACGCTCCAGATTGGACGTTGCGAGCGCGACAGCCTGGATCTTGCTGATTCGACCATGTGACTCTAGGGCAGTCTGCAGAGGAGATCATGATGTCAGTTCATGATCTGAGTGATGGATGGTGGGGGAAACACGTATGGATCGATGATACGGGAACTTACCCAAGCAAGATCGAAGCGCAAATTGCGTGCAGTGTATTCGTGTACGACGCCGATCGCAACATTCACGCCCGCCTTCATGAGCACTGCGACCGCAGTTTCCCGCGTTATTGGGGGACCAGGCAGCCTGTGGAGAGGGGATTGAGGCCCGTCCTTGATTTGCTCCTGCTCGAATGATGTATAATTAGATGACTCACATTCTTCGCTCATCCCACTTCTCAGGATAGGCTCGCGCGGGGCTGAGGATCACGCTTGCTCCCGCAGCCGCAATCTCCTTGGCAAGAAGATGTGCCTCAGCAGCGCCCGAAAAGGTGAGTCTGAGTGTGCTCCCCGACGCGGCCTCATATTCAGCTTTGAGTGAGAGCAAGGTGGCCATGATGTCCGCGTTCTCAACCTCGATGACGAGTGTCGTACCCTGGCAGATGATCAGAACGCGCGGATCGCTATCAGAGATGGTGCTGACCTTTTGCAAGCGGGCCGGAGTTTCGACAGTGTTGATGAAACTGGAGTCTGCGCCAAGCAGCATATGTCGCAGCGCTGTGATTTGCGTGCTGACACTTGCAAACCCGCCGCGCTTGATGGACATGTGCAGTGCAACTTCGCGCTGCACCACTGCGCCCTTCTCTAGCACGTTCACAGCCCCCACCGCGAACGCAGTAGAAAGCCCTCGCACGAAATCCCCACTTGGTGCAGTAACGGCTGTGGTCACACCCCCGCGGTATGCTAATCTGTGATAGGAGACAAGAGTCAGCATATTCTTCATACAAATAGGATTCGGCGGGACGTGCAACATGTTTCGCCCACCAAACTGCAGGCCATCGATGGCGCATATAAGTGGGTGCGGGCCAAATATAGAGGGAGGATTGGCGACAAGAGGATTGAGTACCATGCCATCATTGGTTGTTGGTTCCAGACGCATCTCGACGAGGCCAAGCGGAGATCCATAGGTGATCAGCCCTGGCGAGAGTGAGCCACCTTGGAGGTCGACAATCTCCACATCTTCCTCAGAGCCCTCGCGGCAACGTGAGCCAGACCCATTGCAAATGATCGTCCCATTACGGACGACGACAGTCTCCCATTCTTCTGAGGCACCCGCATGGCCAAGGAGCTCGATATCCCCATTGTCCTCATTCGTCGCGCGGAAAAATATACTGTTGACATTGGTGAACATGACATCCCGGCGACGCTCAAGTTTTCGTGGCTCCAGTGGCGGCAAACCGTTATAGCGTATCACTGCAGCTGCCTCTGCATCAAAGTCGGGAGGTGTGGGTAGACTCTGGGATGGACGTGACTTTGGGGAAACGGAGGGTTGATTCAGCTGGGCGAGGCCGTCGACGTAAACTTGCTGCGGGGTCGCTCCGAGCGAGAGGGGATGGGAATCCCATATGACAATATCTAAACGAAACGACATCAAGGCCGATATGCTACGCAGCGTTTTTGCGACCTACCAGCATCGTAACCTTGAAAGAATGATTCCTTCATGTAAGAAAAAGTGACAACAGCAAGAATTAGCGAGAAATTCACCTTCGCGGATACTCCCGATACGATGCCCGAGGCCCAAAGCTGCAGCTGGGGTGGACGTAACGGATGCTAGCGCTAGCGCATCGGGTAGGCCGTAATAGTGCGCCATAGTGGCTTCATTGAGGAGATAGCGGCTGTTCACTACTGGGTGGTCGGACTTGATGAAAGCATTACGAAATAAGCAACAAGCAAACATTGAAAAGCACGAGATACTTACCTTCATGACTACCGGAATTCCATGGTTTGATAGTATGCGAGGAGCGAACTCGGAGTTGCGATAAGCTTCGCGCTTCTTTCTGAGTGAGTGTCATCAGTATAGAACGAGATCATAGGTTGGATATTCTCTTGCCTTGCGTTGGTCGCGAAAAGTGCCATTGTTGGGACACCTCCCTAACCAAGGATAATATGAGCACTTTAAGACTGATATGGCCACGCATCGTAGGCCTTACCCATGTCTTCTTGAGAAGGTCTGGTACCAGATAGGTCTGACCAGCGTGATGAAATGAGGCCACAGGGAATTTGAACTCATTTGATAACTGCGGCCGACGCATTAATGAGTAAAGTGAGAAAACAATGAATGTGGTTGCTTACTCTGACAATCATATCGAGGTCTACAGCCTTGATGACATAAGCACTTCCCTAGCGACATAGTAGTGTATTGAATGTACCTCATAACAATGGATTGATAGCTACGAAGAAGCAGCATCAGCGTTGTATAGGGCCTTTTCATCGAATTAAAGTTTTCTTACTTTGACCTTCCCGCGCAACACGTCGACAATAGATTCCCACTGCAGGCTCTCGGGGAACTCTCCAATGTCATTCCATGCACCAGCTTCGGCTTTGGCGCAGTACGCATCTTGGGCGTTTTTGATTTTGCGTCCTTCGTCATATGCTTGCCTGAACGCCCAGGCCGAATCCATGCGGGTTTGAGAATATGCACCCGATGGGTTTTCTCCTACAGAATGACTATTAGATGAATGTTTTGCAGGTCGCTGAACAACGGACCACACGCATGCCTAAAGAGAATACATAAGAATCATAATTGTTCGCAAGATACTTCAAGTACTAACTTCATATGCCTCCATCGAGGAGTCAATGAGTGGTCGAAATGACTGCCGTTGAGGTTATAAGGGGCTTCTACAACCTTGGAAGCTGCTGAGCCCTCTGCTGTTGGTCTCAGCTTGATCACATATGCCTGACCGCCTATGATTTCGTTTAAAAACGTGCATCATCAACGCAGAGAGGCATACCAATGTTGTTTGCACTCCCTGGCAGAATTTGAGCGGTGGTCACACCACCTGCCATCGCCAATTCATAGGCGTCGTCGTGCGTGTTAAGCCCATCGATAGATCGAAGCCAGGGTAAAATCGGGCCAGCACGAGAGTTTCCGTCATTATCTGTTGTAGTATGATCAGTCACGGATTCAGTTACCAGTTTAAGTCGTGCATGATCTCACTTCCGCGTAGCTCAGGCGCAGCGTAGACGCCAAGATGAGAATGCAGATCCACCAATCCTGGAGTGACCCAGGCGCCTAGCAAGATGTTAATTTGACAATGATATCCACATGCAAATCGATTGGTTACCTTCGACGTCGTGAACTTCCGTGTCTGGGTGGTTCAGTAAATATGGTGGAATATACCCTACTGCTTTGATGAGCCCATTTTTCAAGAAAATGTCCCCCAAAACGACGTCAGTGCCGTTGCGGGAGCCCGTCCAAATTTTGGCGTTCTTCAGCCAGACTGCTTTGGTGCCCGGTATATGACGATCTGAGCGCGTGCGAGAGTGGAACGCTTTTGGGGGTCCTGCAGGTGACTTGATATAATGGCATCTCTGCTGTATTGCGGCTCTTGTGGCGACAACATCTGTTGATATGCGAGTTCTCCGAATCCATGTGTAACCGAATTCTAAGCATCCCAGTAATAAGACCAGGATCGTAAAGGCCACCATGCGATTTTGCATAGTGGGGCTTGAAGACCCTAGGCGAAGAGCACTGTGCTTCATGGCTGCTCAGCCAATAGTATCTCCTTTAGTAACCTGTGTAACCTAGTCTGAAATTGATCACGGAGGTTGGTGGAAGACAAGTGGAAGACGTCTTACTCTCGGTGGCTTTCAATTCCCAGCGACAACCGTAACGCCCACACACTGACACTGATAGGAGCTCTGTTGTGGACCTGTGATCTCCCATCTGACCGCTAATTTGGCCTGTTAACGGCCGTGTGATATCCTAATCTACTGGAAGGAAGATACTGTTCAACCAATACCCTACTGGCCTACGCGTCGACTACCTCTCGCGACTAATTTCGTATGTCGATCATGGCTGCATCACCAACAGTGGCTTCCCCTGTACCTTCCAGCTCGGCAAACACTATACCAATACCCGGCAAATCTATTCTGAAACGACCTCCGCCAGCACAGCAGTCTTTCTTCTCACGAATTAAAGGGTTTTTACCGACCCAGCCAGCTGCTACGGCCAGCGAAAGCAAGCCTCTCAAACGAGCGCATTTCATTCTTCCCCAAATCGCGACTGTTTATCCCATATCTTCTATCAATCCCCCTTACACGCCAACAATCAAAGAGGAGAAGAAAGCCATCGAGGAGAAAGAAGCAGAGAGACGAAAGCGTGTTGTCAGAGGAAATTCGATTGGTCCTGCCAGTGCCAATGAGACCGAGGAATGGTGGAACTTGGATCAAGTGGAATCGTTCTATAGAGAGTGCTGCGCGAGTAGGGAGGAGCAGCCCGATCCAGCCATCACGAATGCGTTCAAAGTTCGCAACCCAACACCATTGAACGCGTTCGCTGCTGATAGACCCCCCTTTAGCACGCTTCCGGATCGAGTCCGCGTGCAGTTGATCTCTCCGGAGCACAATTGGCACTCACCTCGGCATCCATCCTATCTGACGTATTCACCATTGAATGGGGCCTGCGAAAAGTGGTCTTCAGGGAATGTGATCTGGATGAGCATGTATGTCTTTTCTGACCTAACGTGATTGATCTCTCAAATTTCCGATTTTAGAGCCTTAAAGTCATGCTTCATGCGCTATTAATCCCAGGGACGCTATCTTTTCTTTCCCTAGCATCGAACAGACGCCTGAAAGCACCTGCATACAGGATAATTGGCGCGTATGCTACGAAAGTGCGACAATTTGCTCTGTGCGTGGGCTGAATTACTCACGACCGTTCCAGGCCAACAGTCTTCAGTTTTTGGATCTATCACAAAATCCTCTGGATAAGAAATCAGTGGAATATATCGTGGCTGCCTTGACCACTGCCCCTGAGCCCGGGCTTGTCTCTTTGCGGTTGGACGAGTGCTCACTGCGACCAGGAGCGCTTGAGGTGTTATGTGAGTGACCAAACAGAACCCGTCCCACAATATACTAATTTGACCACATCTTAGCCAAATCTGTTCGGACTTCATCCCTGCGCAATATCTCCTTGCGACACAATCGCATTAACGCCACAGGCGCTGTCGCTCTTGCTGTTATGATAAGGGACTACCCTGACATCGTGCAATCAAGCCCTTCGACTCCTGGGTCGCCTACGCCCTCGGCTTTTGCCTCTCCACCAGGAACTCCTACCATGTCCTCGCCAAAGCCACTACCCTCCAGCCTGCCTCCGTTGACAACACCGCGCACAGGGCCAATACCTCCTCCTCCCCGGCATCCTGCAGCGGCCGGTCCACAAACAACATACACGCCTTATATACCCCGCTCCCGACGCGGCGCGCCCGCACCACCACCTAATCCGCTGTCGCCGTCCGGCCAACCTATACCCATTATCACATCGTCTGCTCGGGGCGGCATCACTACAAGACATCCAGCAGTCAATGGATCTGATGCACCTCCTCAAGCCAAACACACGCAAGGACCAAGCGCAGCATTACTCGATAAAGTGCGTGCATTGGATGCGTTACCAAGACTGGGTGCGTTGCGTACGCTGGATTTGAAAGGGAATGATTTGCGGGTAAGTGCTTTCCTTGCTGGATTGGAGTCTTCACCTGAAGGCGAGCGTCAGGGTGGGATCACCTACATGGCACAAGTGCTTAAGCGGAACCGAACCCTCAAAGTACTCAATTTAAGCGAAAATAAACTCGACGTACAATGTCTCGTCGCCATCGCAGAAGCTCTGGTGAGTGATTATGGCATTGAATTCACCTTGATATACACGACTTATCAGTCGTAGAAATATAACTCCTGTCTTGAAACCCTAGACTTGAGCAAAAATCCCTGCTGCGGTCCAGATCTAGACGGCGTAGGTCTCTCCATCTCCATACGAAAACGTTCTCACAAGCATTATCACAGATACAATCTCTCAGGACTGCTTTCACACTCAATGTTGCACTCAAACGGCTCTTCCTCTCATCTACACAGATGACTTCCGCGGGGGCCATCGCTCTTGCGGAGTTTCTCCCAGAGTCAAACTCACTACTCCATCTCGATCTCACCCTCAACAATTTGGACATTGCCGGTGTTATGGCTCTCAGCTCCGGATTGAAGGCAAACCATACCATGCGTTGCCTAGATTTGAACATTCCACCAGGCGACGACGAGTTCGCAAGGTTCGTCTTTGACCGAGAAACATGATATGCGGAGCACTGATCCACCTCTAGGATGTGTCGAGACATTCTCAATTCTTGCGTACGGAACACAGAAGAAGCTGAGAAGATAGCACGGAATGCCGAAGGCGCGAATGGTAGTGGCCGAGGCTTAGGCAAGGGTGTTTGGGGCATGATTGAGGAAAGCGAGCTTGCGAAAACCATACGCGAGGGGGAGGAACAGAAGGTCAGCCGTCTAGCAACCTCCTACATTGACCATAGACTAATAAAGGATTGCATTAGCACGACACCGATGTCGTGATTCGTGCCCGTACAATAATTGCTCGACTCAGCGATATCATCTCGCCTCCATCGAAAGTGAGCCCAACGGCCTCATCACCAAAACTGGAATCGAAGCCAGAGGAGCCCTCCGTGGAAACGGTCTGCAAGACCGCGCGTGACCTCGTGCTCGAGATGGGAAGATCGGTCCAAACAGAGCTTTTGCCCGAACGCATGGAGGAGATGCTCGGCCTATGCGACCAAATCAATGTGCAACTCGGTAAAGTTCCGAAACCTGGAAGACCACAGCTGCAAGGCCTGGGCTTGCGCTTTGACGACTTCTCCCGTCAGGCCCCCCTAACCAACGGAGACACGCCGCACGCCGATGAATACGACACCCCCACAACACCAAAAGTTGACAAAGGCAAAGGACGCGCAGAGCCGGAACCGGAGTATCATGAGCCAGTTCTCATCCAGAAGAACTTCCTTGTGCCCGAAACAGACGACGAACACTCTGATCAAGAATTCCTTGATGCAGAGGATATCGAGGCCGTCGCTTCGCCCACGGATAGGTGAGGGCCACCGAATAAGTGCGTGGAATGCGACGCTGACGCGCGATTCTATGTACTAGATCGCGAAGCTGGGTAGAAGAAGAGGGCGAAGTTTTCCGCAAAGGCAATGTGCTCTTGGGCCCGAACGAAATGGAGGGCGAATATGCCGGGGAGGACCTCCGCATAGAAGTAAGCGCTACCCCGCAGTCTACTACGCCCATCTAACATCTCCCCAGCTGCTGGAAGCGATGGTCGAGCGCCCGCCGCCCAGGCCGCTGGTTGACGAGTACGGGATGGAAATGGCAGGGACCCCGCGAGACGAGCCGGTGCCGCCGTCGCCTACAGCAGAGGAGCCGAAGAAGCCCCCGCCGCGACCCTACATCTCGCGCAGTCGCTCGTCCGAGATGACCAGTTCCCCGACGACTGGACCACTCAGTCCTTCTACGACGCCGAAGCCTTATTTGACCAGGCAAGGGTCGACGGCGAGCACGATATCAGAGGATCAGTAACGTGCTAGGGTGAGCGCGAGGCGCTCACGCCAGTAGCGCCCCTGTTCACCATGCCCTACCAGCTGTCTTTGTTGGACTGCTTGCGGTTGGGAACGGTCAACGTGATCTGCGCTGCGAGTTCGCTTGCAACATTAGGGATATTTGCTTGCGTACTCCATGTAATTAATCGGTTTACATTCTAGTAATGACTGCAGCCATCCTGCAAACACAGGCTTGCCAGTAGAGTAGCTACAGTGTAGCTTCTTGAAATCGAACTTGTGGCGCTCGGGCCGCCGCGAGGCACGATGCTGAGCCGCATGATTACATCGGGACGGCGCGCACGGGCCAACTGAAACCTTAATCCCTCTCCAGCCCTCTCCCCAACCGCAATGGCCTCCACCACCGCCGACACCGACGCCGCCGCCCCCCGGCGCTCCTCACGCATCTCGTCGCAGCCCGCTGCAGCGCCGCCCCCGCCCAAGCCCAAAGCGAAACGAAGCGCAGATGCGGACGGCGAGAAAGCGGCGAAGAAGGTGCGCGCTGACGTGCTGTAGCTGGCCGCCGAGCTGATGCTTCGATGCGCTGAAGATCAAGGCGACCGCTGAGGGCACCGCAGAGGAGCCTGCCGCTGCCGCCGCACCCGAGGTGCAGGCGATCGACGTGGGCGGCACGCTGCCCGCGGTGACGCTCAAGAACGAGAAGGGCGAGGACGTGGATGTGTCCACACTCACCGCCGAGAAGGGCCTCATTCTATTCCTGGTTCCCAAGGCAGACACGCGTGCGCCCTGCATAATCGCTCGCTCACTGCGGTACTGACTCAATCCCGCAGCGGGGTGCACTACCCAGGCTTGCGGGTTCCGGGACATCTATCCTGATTTTTCGTCTGTCAACTACGAGGTGTATTGCCTGAGCGCAGACACGCCCGCCGCGCAGACGAAGTGGCAAACCAAGGTAAGAGCGCTGCACTCGCAATCGATCTACCCATAACTGAATGTCACGATCGGTCCACAGAAAGAGCTGCCCTACCCTCTGCTCTCTGATCCCAAACGAGTCTTGATTCGTGCACTGGGAGCGGGCGAGGGTGGGAAGACGAAGCGCTCGCATTTCGTCTTCGAGAAGGGCGGCAAGCTGCTCGACAAGAAGATCCCGGTGAAGCCCGCCGACAGGTACGCCGCTCGCCGTTCTTGATCCGTGCCCCTCATATAACTCATGATGTTATCGCAGCCCGAGACTTGCGCTGGAGTTCGTGAAGAGCCTGTGAGGCTCCACTGTTACCTGGGTTTTGACTTTGCTTTCGATTATGCTATCGATGTATCACTACCAAATCAGTCTTGTCGCCTCTCAGTTCGGAGCAGCCTGGTCCACGCACGCTAGTCCACCAGCCCAAACGCAGCATTTGGTTGCTATTTCCATCCCCTCTTAGTGCGCTGCGTGCAGACCACGCCGTCCGGTTCCGTCACAGACCGTTTCTCGATTTGCCCTATGACGCAGTATGAACTGTACACCGACCACTGTACGATGCGACATTTGTCTAATATCCCGCGGTATTCCACCACACCGCATGTCTTCACAACACAGTCGAACTTGATCACAGCCACGATCGTGGTCGAGTCGAAGTAGAGCCAGAAACTCTCATCACTGTATGTGTAACGACCAGAACGAGACGCATCCAGCCAACGCCCTCTCGTTGGCGCCCCATCTATCTACCCAGAGTCTCCAATATATGCGGTAAGGTCCAGTGGGCCACGGAAGCTCAGGAATTTGCGCCACAACACCCGCTGCCCGAAAGAAGACAGACTGTTCCGTGACGCCGTCGCCAAATACAGTATGTGGTATCTAACAACATCACAATCCTACACCGCCTTGACAGTTGATCTGCAGCACCAGTCACGCACCACTGGCAACGGAAACTCGAACTCTGGCTCCGCTGTGAACTGATGGCAAGCATTGGCTCTTGAGAACCATTCCCAGTATCCAGTGCATTCTCAGCGGCATAGCTATATTATTATAGAACTCTGGGTCAGCTTACTGGACTACTCCATCCATCAGCACAAATTCAGCCACTTTCCCCAACCTACTGTCTAGAACCACCACATCGTCGAAAGCCGCGTTCGTAAACACGACATAGTAAAAATTGAAAACATCTGGAAACAAACGCACAACATCAGTCTAGAGCCCGGCCACGCAAAACGACACATATCGCACCCTCGCATGCCTCACGAGGGCGGGATCCCCGGAAATCGAGGACGATGCGCTCTGCCACGTCAGCCGGCGCCAGCCACGCCCCGTACGCACCATCGCCGTGAAAACGGTCTTGCACCTTGCGCCCGTCGCGCAGGAGCTCGATCCCCCACTTCCTGGCAGGCACGAAAAAGTCGACGCGCGCGCCGTCCGTCGCAGAAGACGAAACGCGCACACAGCCGTCGGTGGCGTCGAACAGCGCGCGGTAAAATTCATCCCGGTAGCCGCCCGCGGGCGGGCGGTCTGCGCCTGCATCGTTCACTCCATGGTGCGTGCCAGCCAGCCGCGCAGGCCGGAACCCTGAACGACCGCAACAACCAAGTCGACGGGCGCGCGAAACGCGAGTGGGGTCGACGACGGCAGCAGCGCCCACTCCAGATACGCGCGGTGCAGCGGCGACGGCAGCACATACACAATGTGCGCGCCCTCCGGGCCGCGGGCGGCAGAGAACACCCAGCCGTTCGTGTGGCACGCCAGGTCCAGCGCGCGCGGACATCTGGCGCGGCGTGCCTGCGCCGAAAGGAGGTCAGCGAGGGACGTTGATGGATTTATGAACGGACCACAATCCTGAGGGTGCGCAGGACGTCGGCCACCGCGCCCGCGTGCCCGCCCGTCCACGCGAACACGCGCTCCTGCAGGTCCCGCTCCAGCGCGAGCCCCGTCTCCCGCTCCACGACCTCCCCAAACTCGCCGCGCGTGAACAAAAGCCCGATGGCCCCAAACTCGTCCGCGTGCGCGGGCTGAGCTCCATCGGCCCGCCCGTGGCGTACTCGAGCGGGCGCACGCCCGCGCCGCCGTAGCTGCAGAACACCACGACGCGGTACTTGTCGTAGCCAGCCACGCTCTTGAAGAACACCTCCCAGAGGCACGTGTCCCAGTACGTGTCCTGCGAGCAGGTACGTCGTATTCTCAGGGTTTGGGTACCCTGGAATGCGGCGTGTCAGCCGCGCGATGATGTCGCGCTCGTCCGTGCGAGGCAGCGGCGCGGGCCAGGCGGCGAGGGCGTGCACGTCCGCGTGCGGGTCCGCGGCGCGGATGCGCGCCCACAGGAGGTGCAGCAGCGTCGATTTGCCGCTCGCGGGCGGGCCGCGCACCTAGAAATAATGTCAGCGCGGATGGGGGATGCATGCTCGGTATGCGCGCCTGCATAAACTTGTAGAAGGCTAGTTTCTCGTGGAGGACGCGCACGGTGTGCGTGCGCGGGCTCCATCTGTCTGCGGGGGTCTGGTCACGGTGGCATGGCTGGTGCGATAGCGCTTTAGCTTACCTGAGAGGACCGGGAGTGGTTTCGTGTTTTTAGAGGCGGAACGGGGCGCTGGTGGCGCTGCGGCATGAGGCGGCAGAACAGGTCCGCGTATTCTGGGCTCACCGGGGTGTGGTGCTTGCACGACGATATGGAGCCCCCTGTGCGCGGGGGATTCTCCAAAGTGCTCCGACACGAAGTCGGTGGGGTCCAGCAGCTCGGCATTGTCGTTCGTCAGCTGGGTTCTGTCCTCCAGAGCGTGAACGATATCTCCCTGCGCAAGAAGGGGGCAGACCTGTCGAGTAGCACAGTCTCATTCGCTGTATTCGCTACGATATCGATCGTGTGTCACCTTCCAGAGATCAAGGCGGTGCGCGTCGGTGTGCGCAAGGTCGTGCTTGAGCCTGTCTTTGATCGCGACTTTCAGCTCGTCGATTGCCTTTTGGCGTGAGATGGAAACGGTGAAGATAGGCGTGACATCTGGGCCGAGCAGGGCGCAGTTGAGCCGGATTTCGTCCATGGTGGCGGGGCTGCTGGGGAAGTTGGAGGATAGGATAGGGGGCAGGCTGTATGCGCCCCCCTGACCTGCATCAGGAAACGTCAAAATCTACATAGCCACCCGCCCTAGATACTGGACACTAAATAGCACGCCGTAGCTTCACGCCTAGCCTCAGTAGCATCTGGTAGATTGTAGTATCGCTCTGTAGATTTGCCCAATGTTACATGTTATGTAATTGCTCAAAATTACTGAATATCAATTCAAAGGTCATGTTCTTACAAATACTCGAGATACTCGTGAAAAGAGCACCGTTTGAACTCGTGATATTGATGTTACTTCTAAGCTTCGAAGTCGCGAGAAGAGGAAATTCTCTAAGTCCAAATTCTCGCGCCACATCCGGATCGGCCTCGAGGGAGCCTCGAGGGTGGTGGGAATTATGGAGCTGCGGTGCTGGCCTTTTGCTTATCTTCCCCCCATCTGCATCTTTGCACCCCGCACACCTTGTTTTCATCCACCTGCTCAGTGCTCGGTAAATGACTTCCAGCAGTACGACATATGCTTCTTCTGCGTGTCGAATCTCACAGCACGGTCCAGACAACAATGTACGCCATTATGACACCCTTAACCCTTTGTCTCGCCTAACCCTTATCATAGGTTGAGCAGTCTACACTTACGGTTCTTTTACTTATCTCCAGACTCTCCACACGGTCGTGCTCGTAGAGTTGTCCCACTCAGGTCAGTACTAGCAGTTACTGCGCGTGTCAAACCATCACATCGCATCCACTCCCCATTCACTTTTCCATTCCAAGGCATCATCAGCGATGCGGCTCATTGTTGTCGATGGAGAAATCATTTACATGGCGCGTGCAAGAGCGCAAACTAATTGTCAGTCTGATCATGCTTGTAGCAACGTGCGGCAACAGCGTTTGTAGAGTAGTTGCTGCAGAACCAGATGTAGATACAATACTGTACTATTTCCCTTCGTATACCATTGCAATCTATTTTTATTACCATCCATGACATTGTGAGCTATGTTAAACGACTGCTAATGTTCGGTTACTGCCTGATTGCTAGCTATCCGACGCTATTTGGGGTCTACATAGCTCAGAGCTGATTTTTACCATTGCTTCGTGAGTCTACATAAATACGAGGCAGAATATTGACTGCTACTGAATGCTACATAGATTTGGCGCAGCGCTACGTAGCGCTACGTAAACGGGGGATGTCCTACCCAGCTACTGGGCTACTGGACGCTACTGGACACCCAGTAGCACACTCACGTGCCTCCTGATGTGGCTGAGTTTGAAAAATGTACTCACAGCTGTTGTTATAACCATGACGGTCATTTTCAGCTCGTCTCCGACTCTATCCCGATATGCCATTGCTTGACTATAGCTAATACTACTTACATCCAGTGCTATCTTTGCCCAATACTAGGCTTCAATAAGCTTCAATTTGAGCGCTCTGCGACAACTGATGGCCATACGAGTTTTCGGGCATCAATTCAAGCTGGCCTATAACTTGTTACTTGGCGGACACTTACTGCGATTGGCCTGCAGTCTGCAGATCTGTTGATGGCTCTTGGATCGACTCGTGGAGGCCAGTTGGTTGGCTGCAAACTACCCGCGTCACTGTCATCACACGGCCCGTGCTTTCGGCCATATGCCCTAAGCGTCCCTAACTCAAGCTCTCGATGCGCTGAAGACTTGTAAATGCTGTCCTGTGTCAGCTTCCAGCTCAGCCATGTAAGTCCCAAACCTGTACACGATCACACCAGGGTTTTTGCTTTTGCTTCCGAGCCTTTGCTTAGCGACAGCGTTGTTCATTTTTTCCCATTGGGTCTTGAATCGATATATTGCTCCGAATTCAATTCGTTCAAAGCCTTCAGTGCCTCTATTGTCTTGCTAAGTAAGTGCTGCTGAGTGTTTGCTGCAGCAAATCCCCCTAATGATTCAGCGATGGAGAGTATCACACAAATGTTAGTTGCGTTTTGATATGCGGAGCTATCGCACATTCAAGGCGGCATAGATGGGCATCACGATCAGATCCACAAATTTGAAATTTGAACGTTCGTCGTCATTGACTCGTCAAGCATCAAAACAGCCAAAGCTTTCTACACCAGCCCTGCCCTTTGACCTCCATCCAGCACCTTAACTCATTTGCGCTGGCGCATCTTCACCATGTCACTACAATCACTCAGGCAGCAGCTATCCCAACGTGCACATCCGGATTCGATGTCAACCTGGTCTGCGTCCATCCGCGTCGGTGTTTTCGCGATACTAGAGCTAGTGTGGATCGTCCTGGCAGTCGTCTGTCACTTGCATGTCATAGAGATAGGCGATGGGCAAATTTTGCGCATCAAGACGATCTGGACAACATTTGCCGTCTTGTACCAGGTCATTGCGACCGCTCCTCTCGCCGGGGTGCTCGCATACGCTTTCTCCTGCGAGTGGAGTCGCCGGGGACCCCAGAGCCAATCTAGAGGAAGCATCGCAGTCTCCAGTCTGACAGCAGGGCTTATGGATCGCGGAATATACGCACTATTCAAGCGTGCGAGCCTTCAATTCATACTGGCCTTTATCGCTTCACTGTTAGCTACTATTCTCAGCGCTGTCGCGCCAGCTACTATATCCATCAACCCCATTCTTTTGAATCGACCAACAACGTTATCTGTGGGGTCTTTCGACGATTTGGACCCGACGGCGACGATCGCCGGCGCGTTTCTCTCCAATGCACTGGTGTTCATGGAGCAAATTCAAAACGTCAGCTATGGGTTTGACATGCCCCCGGGAGTGCTATTTGGCATGCCCGGCCGGGGTCTCCTGGGCCAAAATCTGTCGTGGACGTACGACGTAGTATATTACAACTACACATGCACTTACCGCGCGCCCACGTACCAGTTATTTGACCAAGGGAATCCAGTTTGGGACAGGATCCAGTGGGTTGTAGACGGCGAGATTTACGAATCTGATAGTTCAGTAGCAAGTGCACGGCCCACATTGGCGGACCGAACGGGATTTTTTGAAACCGGATATGACATCTCTCCTCTTTCAGGTAAGTCCTTGCGCCAGATCACAGAGTCCATGTAATCTCACGCGAATCGTAAAAGGCATCTGGCCGTTGACATCGAGCAATGAAGGTAGTAATGGAACACTAGCGTGGCTGTTCATCGGAATCAACAACGCTACCTACGGCCACGACCAATACTATTCTGATATTCCGTGGCGTGTCGAGTTCCTGTCCCTGCAGAATCTCCCCACCAAGAATACTACATATAATGGCACCGGGTTCAGTGACCTCTGGCCGGTGGGCACACCTACCACAGGCAACGCATCCACGGAAGTTCTCGCGGTCAACGCCTCGTACTCCAATACGGCGTCCATACTGCTTTGCGACCCCCACATCCGCAACGAAACTCGCCTTATATCCTTGGTAGATGAAACATTCACTGTGGGGGAGCCGATGTCACAAGATGATGCTGTATATGAATCCTCGCAAGACTACGGACCAGACGGTGCGGGGACGGCCTTATCGACCATCCTCAATCCACTTCTCGGCGGGAACACCCAAAAATTCAGCGCTAGGCGGAGCCCAGACAATAATATCACTCTAAGCATGGTCAATTGGGCAGCTGGCAATTTGACGTTGCAAGCATTGAATGACAGTGGTGATTATTTCGGCGTCGCCCACTACGATACTCCACTCCCTCCTGATGTGATAGCCAGCAACATTGGGCGATACGTGCAGTCCGCTGCGAAAGCATACCTTGTTCAAGGTCTACTCCCCATTTCCGGACTCTCCGTCAACGAAACGGGGGCATATGCGAGCAATGCCCAGCAATTGTTGGCAGTCACCGTAATGCAGACATCGCTTGAGCAGATGTTCGCGACTGTTGGTCTGGTGGTGCTGATATTAACTGCGGTCATCTCACTGCTGTTTGTCGGGATCGGCAATCTGCCGCTGACTGTTTCGACAGTGGAGACTGTTTTGCAAGGAAAGGAGAACATTTCTAGGTGAGCACTCATCGTGAATGATTTTGGACTTCTTTTGATCAGAGCTTGACTTGCAGAGAGCGAGTGGCAAACAACATATCTTACGAGAGCGTTCCTCTCAGACCACTGTCAGAGTAGATCCTTGCTCAACGGCACCTTGCACATCGACTGCTCGTCGGAACTCATGCACCATGTCTTGTTAGTTCTACTCATTCTCACTCTCAATCCCAATCGCCCATCTGCCTAGACCAAGGCGCCCACACCATTACGTCTTTCAGCAAGATGTTCTCATGTTTTCGTGACCCGGAAGCATACTAGTGACGGCGACAAACGTGTATGCGGATATCTCATATCGCAAGCAAAATAATCTTAATGCAATCGGATCGGAGAGCTAGGCTCGCTGTTGTGCATAGGCTGTATATCGAGCTACCCCAGTTCTTATAGGCATCCGCTAGTATAGGTTCACGTTCAATGTAAAATTCCTCAAGAGAAGAGTGTGAAAACAGGGATTCGATTTCAAAGCAGCGTCAATACCACGACTTGAGCCCTAGGAATTCGTACCAGTGTTCTATTTGGCCATGAGCACAGGCGACACGTCAGGAAGCAACAAGATACACACTTGAGTTGGGGCCTCGGTATGGTACACCTCATTTTCCATACGACTTCTTTTGCTCGCCACTTGGGCTGGTGTATTGTGTGTATCCACAGCCACTGTTATCGTACTTTGCTCCATTGGGCTTCTGGTGGTCATCGCCAGAGGGAGGACTAACATTGTTGACGCTCGCATATTTGGAAACACGATCGGCACATTCTCATCGCTGTGGCCGCGCGAACCAGACTGCGCTGCGATTGTGGCGCTGGTGCCGAAGGGGGCCGTTGTAGTTCCGCGCAAAGCCGCTGAATGCTCCCACTCGCGTCGGACAGCGAGCAGGTAGTGCGCGGTGTGAACAGGCTTGTCGGCGTCACCGCCGCCATCAGGTCCATCTTGCCCACTGGCCCCTCTCTCTCACATCCGGACTCTCTTCTTAGCGTGCATGCACCTTGCCCTTCGTGGGCGTACGAGTATGCGTAGCAAGCGCCGGGGCTCCATCTATGCTCGCGAGACTGGGGTGCGCTTCCGCCTGGTCGGACAACAGTGGCGGCACGAAGTGCAGTGACGCTAGCGCGGGCGTGTCATGCAAAGCGCCACTGGTGTCCCTCACCTCCTTGTCGTGGTTGGGTGTGCGATCGCGAGGGGAGATGGGTTTGAGCGTCTGGAATGGAGCTGCAACTGAACTTGGACTTGTTACTGGGGGAAGTGTGGGCGCCCTTTGCTGGAGCTTGTGACATTGTGCAGCCCGTTCGCCCCTTCCATGCTTTATGTCTTGTATTACAGCGCCATCTTGGGCTGAGGTTGCGGCGCCTTGTGCCTCGCGTCAATGAGGCGCGTCGTGACTTTGGGGAAAAGCTTCGCGGAGTCGTCTCGATATCAGGAAGTGTGCCTGAAGAAAAAGTGCGTAGCTGGAAGGTGGATGAGGGCATGGAAGGGAAGCCAGCGAAGCTGCGGTTCGTCTGTGGGTGTGTATGTGTATCAGCCGGGTTCAAGAGAAGGGTGAAGTGCAGCAGCGCAAAGTAAAGCAGACAACAGGGCGCGTCTGCAAGAGGACATGCATATGACGGGGAAAGGGTGCCTACGAAAGAAACCATCATCCGCACAGGGAACTGCTGGGCGGGTCACCTGTGCGCATCATCCGCTCAGTCGAGAACTCGACAAGTCCTTCCGGGCGCATCTGTGGAGCGATTTAATGCCCTAGCATGAACAGTGCAGGAGCACGAATGGCGATGCGAGTTGATTTTGCGAGAGCGACGCGGCCATGGGGAGAAGTCGTCGTGACGTTTTCGAACCAGAGCACCCTTACGGCGGATGAGACCATGCTTTGCGGTAGAGACGAGCTAAGGAGGTGCTGGCAGTGTTCGGTGCGCGTCATCCAGCGCGTCACAGTCATCGCAGAATGCCAGTGCCCTGCGAAGACGATTAGAGAGGAAATGGGACTCAGCAGTGGACACCGGCCTAGTCTCTCATACATAGACATCCTCTGGCACCCGTCCCTCATGCACCATGGGTGGTGAATCCTGAAGGCCGATCTTGAGGAGGCACCGCTCCCACTTCATATGGGCGAGGGCATGAAGGATAGGGAAGGTGCCGGCGATCGAGGCGCGTCCGACCTGCTATTTATACTTTTCATGCAGACCTGTATGGTAGCCGCTCCGAGCCACCAGCGTGGCTGGCACCGCGGCGGCTGGCATTATGCGGGTTGGTGACAGTCAGCCGCCTGGGATGGGTACCCCGAGCAGCGGCTGGCAGTCGAGGTGGCTGGACGATGTCCATCGGCGCCAGCCACCGAACAGCAAGCTCCTCCCTCTTTGCCCCTGTCAGCCCCACAGGTCGGCCGATCCGGATGTCGGCCGAGATGCCGATGCCCCCGCTATATAATCGCGCTGCCCTCGCGTCGTCGCGCATCACAATATCAACCACAGCGATGGCGACCTTTGCGAAGACGACATTCGACACGGCCATCTACGCGTCCTTCCGCCCGACGTACCCGCGCCAGCTCTACGACTTCATCTTCAAGCACCACGCGCGCACCCCCGGCGCGCGCTGGGACACCGCCGTCGACCTCGGCTGCGGCACCGGCCAGGCGACCGTCGAGCTCACGCCGTTCAAGCGCATCCTCGGCGTGGACCCGTCCGCCAAGATGGTCGCGAGCGCGCGCGATGCCGCGGCCCGCGACACGCACACGCCCGCGAGCCTGAACCGCTTCGAGTACGTGCAGGGCAGCGCGGAGCACCTCCCCTTCCTCGCCGACGGCAGCGTCGATCTCGTGGTCGCAGGTACCCACAATCTGCCTCCTAGACCGGCGTATCGTGCTAATTCGTTTTGACTCGCCTAGCACAAGCGTGCCACTGGTTCGACTGGGCGACGCAGTGGCACGAGGTCGCGCGCGTCCTGCGCACGGGCGGCACCGCCGCGTTCTGGGTGCGCCCCCTCCCCCCTCTTCCCCCCCCCCCCCTTCGCAGCTAACGCGCCTGCCCCCCGACCAGAACTACTCCGAGTTCCGCCTCGCGCGCCACCCGGGCCTCACGCCGCTCATCACCGCGTACGCGCAGGGCGCCGACCCCGCGCGCGCGCTCGGCGCGCACTGGCAGCAGCCCGGGCGCGCGATCCTCGACGGCCACCTCGTCGCCGTGCCCGCGCCCACCGACGCGCTCCCGGGGCAGTTCAGCGCGTTCGAGCGCGTCTACTTCACCGGTGCGCCCTCCCCCCCCTCCCCTTCTCCTGTTTTTGCGCGAAGGAAGGCTGATATGGTGGCGGAAAGGCGCGCACTACCCCGCGCTCCCCGCGGCGCGCCCCGTGATCATGCGCAAGAGCGTCTCCTGGGCGGACCTGCAGGCGTACCTGCGCACGTGGAGCGCGCTGCACACGTACCACGAGCGCTTCCCCGCGGACCTGCAGCGCGCGGACGGGGACATCGCCGCGCGGCTGGTGCGCGCGCTGCAGCGCGGGGTCGCGGGCGAGGGCGGGAAGGGTGGGGCGGGCGACGAGGTGGAGTTGGAGTTCCCGCTCGCGCTGCTGCTGGCGACGAAGGCGTAGCGTAGGTGTTTGTGCAATGCTACGTGCTATGCGCGGTCTGCGATGCCCGAGCCCGTCCTCGCTGCTGGAGCGTCGTCTGCCGAATCCGGTCTTGTTCTGCCACTGCACGAGCTCGAGTCATGCTGTGGCGCCGCATGCACGATTCTCGCCTGCTTGGCGACGGTCATGGCGAGGAAGCTCGACCGCCCCGAACTGAGTCAGCATCGCCGGTGGTCCCTGCATATGGATAAGACATAAGACGCATGCTCCTCAATTCAGTGGTGGTTGGTTGCGCATGCGCAATTCTCGATAATGCCACAGACCCAAATCGAGAAGTGGTGCCATGGTGGAACGAATCCCGCCCGCGCGCCGTGAGCACGCCAAGGGCAATGGGGCAGCAGCACCACATGCTGTGTTTGCTTAGTGCGAGTGCACTGGGAAGCGTGCTGGCGTGCTGAAGGACGGTCGCCTGGACCGATCTGCAGGCGTACCTGCGCACGTGGAGCGCGCTGCACACGTACCACGAGCGCTTCCCCGCGGACCTGCAACGCGCGGACGGGGATATGCGCGCGCTGCAGAGCGGGGTCGCGGGCGAGAGGGGTGGGGCGGGCGACGAGGTGGAGCTCGAGTTCCCGCTGGCGCTGTTGCTGGCGACGAAGGCGTGTTTGTGCAATACTACGTGCATATGCGCGGTCTGCGATGTCCGAGCGCCCGTCCTCGCCGTCCGCCGAATCCGAGGGGCGGGCTGAGTGTCTGTTCTGCCACTGCACGAGCGCGAGTAATGCTGTGGCGCCGCATGCACGATTCTCGCCTGCTTGGCGACGGTCATGGCGCGAGGAAGCTCGACCGGCCCGAACTGAGTCAGCATCACACGCAGCGAAACGCGCGTGGTCCCTGCATTGGATAAGACACATGTACATGCTACCCAATTCAGTGGTCGGTTGGTTGCTTGCGCATGCGCGGTTCTCGATATGCCCGACCCAAATCGAGAAGTGATGCCATGGGTGGAGCGAATCCCGCCCGCGCGTCGTGAGCACATCAAGGCGCAATGGGGCAGCAGCAACCACATGCTGTGTTTACTAGTGCACTAGGAAGCATGCTGGGTGGCGGTTTGTGTCATGCCTCTTCGCGGCCTTACGGTGGGGTGAAGCAGTTGAGGGGGGCTTCCCTACCCGGGCGTTCTCGTGCTTCTATCGCTGGCAGCAATCGCAGATACGGCCGGGGTGCAGAAGAAGAAAGATTCCATGGAGAGTCACCGTCCCAATTCTCTTTGCCTTCGGGCCGCATCCGAGTGAGAACGCCAAGCGATCTCATCTGCCAGTTGCGCGCATTTGGGAAGGTCTGCATGCAGACGCGATAAGAGAGAAAGCACTGGCCTTTTTCGAAACGGATTCAGGAGGCTTCGGGGTATCCCGCGCGAGACTCTCGCAGACTTGTACTGGCAGACCAGGGTGCATATAGCAATAGAATTATAATTATGTTGTGCAGTATCATCGCCCTCCACGCGGAACATTTCCTCTGGAGACCCAAACCGTCAGCCACTGCCAACGTGCGGAGCAGGACGGCGTACCTATTGAGCATCGCAAACTTGTGCACCTCCTCCTTCTTCTTCAGCGCCTCGCTGCTCCCCTGCACGACCGCGACGATCTCGCGCGCGAGGCGCACCTCGAGCAGCTTGCTCGCCTTCTTCTCGCTCGCGGCGAGGATCCACTCGACGCCGTAGCGCGTGCGCTGCTTCTCGTTCAGCGGCATCGGCACGCCGATCTGCTTCGCGCCCTTCTTGTACATCACGACGCGCACCGCGGGCGACGCCGCGGCGACGGCCTGCCGCAGGACGGGCAGGGGCGCGGCGCGGGTCAGGGCGTGTATGTGCATCAGCACGCGCGCGACGCGGCGCGCGGCGGTGCTGCGCTTCCCGTCGTGCGTGATTTTGGAGGTGAGGTAGTGCAGCAGCGGGTCCTGCGCCGGGGGGATGACGAGCAGCGACGGGTCCACGGGGAGGGCCGGGTCCGCGCTTGGGGGAGCTGGAGAGGGGGTGAGTAGCGCGGGTGGTTGCGGCGGGGCGGCGCCTACGTGGCCGAGGATGGCGTTGAAGTCGTTGAGCGTCTTCTGGTCGGCAGCAGATGTTAAGGAGCGACGGGGTATGCTCGTGAGTGCATGGCGCGGTTTTAAGCGGGCTGCGTTGAGGCGGAGGAGGGACAACATGGCTGTCGCTGGCGAAGAAATTGCGGGCGCGTCTGTCGGCTTCAATAGTGCATCTCACCAAAACCTTTGTCCTCCAATCTCTTATCAGTCTACTGTTGGTCTCACGAACTATCTAGTATACCGACATCTAAGCGGAATAATCACATCCTGGCTCGGCAATTGCATTGATTTCTATGGTCTAGCTTTCAAAACGGTATTCAAGATACAGTCAGGCCAGTTCAATTATTCTCGGTCCATAATACGGCATTTTACTATCGTGCATCCCGCGCTAATGGAGGGTGAACATTCGGCAGAAATATTCCAGAGAGCTGCGAGGGGTGCGGAAGGTTGCGCGTTGCGGGGCAGAAGCCGTTCCCGCTGTGTCTTGGGTGCCGCGAAGCGCGTTTCTGTGTCCGTCTTTTCCAGATTATCGTTCTGGCGGATGCGATACCAATGCGCCTAGCACCTGGTAGAGCAAGGAACACCAGGTGAAATACTGGAAGGAGCACAAGCCGCACTGCAAGCAGCGCCAACTCTACCACCAGGACACGGAGGGGCTCAATGCGCACTACGCCGCCTACAACAAGGCGCAAGGGCTGCCGTCGCTGATGGAGCGGCGCCAGATCATCGAGGACTGGTGCGAGGTGCACTGGATGGATGACGTGCATGTAGCGTACGCGCACGACATCCCCAAGTTCCCGCGCACCACGCCGCTCGCGCGGTACGAGCAAGAGTGGTACCATGTGCTGAAATTCTTCACAGACAAGGGCGTCGTGTTCCGCGCCGTGGAGCCGATGGTGCAGTATTGGCTTCCCGGGACACTGGAGCGGAGCCGGAACAGGTTTGTGTGGCGGCGGCGGACGGTGGAGGAGCTGAAGTGGACGGGGATCGAGTTTACGTGCACGCTACGGCGCGGGGCGGATGTGCGCAGGATAGAGCTGCGCGCGCCGTGGCTCATGGGTGCTGGTGCGTCGCTTTGATGTCTCGCCGTTGCAGCTGACCGAGCGTTCTCACCAGGCAGCGAAATACTAGTGCCATCATATGGGATACATGAACGGGCATAGGAGCGAAATATGACCCTGTTTATCCTGGGTGGCGGTGGGATGGGAGAGAAAGAATTTGCCTTGCCATACCGCATGGACATAGGGCCAAGAAGCCAACACCCCAAGAGGGTTGGAAAGTGACCCCTTACTCTACTGCTTGCATCTGGATTACATTTGACTTTCGGTAATCAGGGATTCATTTGGATTAATCTATGCTAATCAACGCTCAGCATGTACCCTGTTTATCCATTGCGAAGCGCGGATCTTCGCCAATCATGTGAGATACAAGATCAATCAAAAACCATAGGACCTATCGAGATACCTCGCAGCACCAGGTTCATATTGAAAGATGCTACAGGGCAGGTGTCCAGGTGGCTGCGGTGCCCAACAGCCCAGATGGCCCATGCTGACGTTGAAGTCACGGCGCGCCCGCTCGCCTGCAGCCGATGGCGAGAATATTAGTGGTGGCGTTGGAGCCTGGCCAAAATGTCTATCGGGCTCATTATGCAGCAACCCTCTTGACCGCTATTCCATCTTTCTCAATACCATTTCGCGAATTCGATGTTCTTTACGCAAAATATCCATTTTAGAGTTTGCGCCAAGCCATTTGGCATATTGGCTGTGCAGGACCTGTGTGCCGCCTTTGAGATATGTATCAATGTTTATTGCGATCAAATCCCACCTACGTTTATATGTACCAGCGAAATGCCTCTTGTATCTTGCTATGCGCCTGCGCGAGCAGGAACAGCACGCCCACTTGTCACGGCTCCGAGACGCAGTTCAAGTTCAAATTCAATTTGGATTTCAATTTGAACTTGTTGCCGCGTCGATCGCATGAGCGGCGTGGGAATCGTCATTTAACTTTAAGCCGCCATCCCAAGCCAGGGCTCACCCTCAAACTCGAAGTCTCGAGCCTCACCTGTGTCCCTAGCTCGCCTCGACCCCACAGAAGTCTCGAGATATCAATGGCGTGCTGGCTCGGCCCGTGTATCAACTTTGATGGCCCCACTAAAAAAACTGTCTTCAAAATACAGTCGGACCAATTCAATTATTCCCGGTGCGCATTAAGTATAATCACGGTCTGCCATCGCGCATTCGCACTAATCGATCCGCAGGAACATACCAGAGGACTGCGAGGGATGTGGAAGGAGGCGCATTGCGGGACAAAAGCCCTTTCCGCTATGTCTAGGGTGCCGGGAGGCGCGTTTCTGTGTGCGCCTGTATACTACCGTTCTTAGCTGACCAAGATGCTGATAGTGTGCGCCTCTGGCAGAACAAGGAACACCAAGTGAAGTACTGGAAGGAACACAAGCCCCACTGCAAGCAGCGTCAGCTCTGCCACCAGCAAACGAAGGAGTTAAATGCGCACTACGATTCGTACAACAAAGAGCACGGACTTC
>JACXVL010000465.1:0-39000 GCA_014898675.1 Athelia sp. TMB | reverse complement strand
CCAATGGCTTCTACTATCGGCATGCACATCGGGAGGATCAGGCGGTTGAAATCAGGGGAGCGGTGGGACGAGAGTGTGGAGAGAATCGACCGTGCTTCTGAGATGAGCGACGCCTCATGTCGGGCCACGAGGGAGTGAGGATCAACAGGTGCCGGCAGTTCGTAACGCCCGATGATGATCTCGGTAGCAAGACCTGCGGAGATTACGAGTCAATTTCCGCCCCGAATGAATAGCTTTACAGTAAAACTTACGGATCGACAGGGCCAGGAGATCTCCTTCCGCAATAGCGATGCCTCGCATCTCGGCCTACGCAAATCAGCAAAGGCATGTTTGGGAAATGGCAGATCATGCTCACATGCAAGACAGACATCTGGTTGTGCTCAAAGACACCTTGCGCGCCGCAACGATCTGACACCGAAATATTTGCTGCTTGGCTAAGTTGAACTGCCGTGACCTTAAAACACGCTGCGATGCCGTGCCTCACTCTCGGATCCATATCGACGTCTCTAAATGCGTCGACGGCCCATTTGTCGAAGGCGCGGACCACGTGTGCCTGCGCCAGCGCAGTAAAGATCGGGATTTGTTGCGTACGGAAATTGATGATGGGTGAGGGAGTCGAACTATTACCAATGACGGTTCTTCGCAAACTGTAGCGAGCCCCAATGGATGCAACTACCCGTAGAATAGAAGCAGCTGTCGTGCCGAGTGCGATGGAGCCAACAGCGACTCGGAAGAGCGAAGCCATGAAGACATTGCGGTCGAGATGTTCTGTAGAATCAAGAAGAGCAGAAGCAGGCAGAACAACGTTGTTGAATGATGTGAGGGCGTGATTTACTGGTCGGGTGCCATTGCGATGTGGGAGCAGTCTGGGAAAATCAGATGTTAGCCCTTGATTTACAACACTTTGACTATGCACGAGATGCGTACTTGGCGGTGACTCCAGGACACATGATTTTCCCGTCGTTGAGAGGTACCAGGAAGGGGTGGATCCCTCGGTCTTCTCTGTCAACGATCAGCTTCGCCCAAACGACAGCTATGCAGGGTGCCCCGGCAGGGATAGTCGGAGGCATGAATCTATTGCGAGGTTAACAAGGTAACGGCTTCACCACGCGCAGACGTACTTAGCAGCACTGGGAGTGGGGGTGTTGAGTAATAATGTCCCATTAGGCAGGAGCTCAACGGTTGTCTCCAGGTTTGCAACATCGAGACCGTGCCCTATTTCGGTTAAACAGAACTGCGCGCTAAGAAGACGGTCGTACCCTGGGTCTGAACATGATAATATCAATTAACTCACTGTACTCTCCAATCAAGAATATCCTGAACGACTGCTCGAAGGTCTGGTCTGTCCGATATATACTGGCACAGTGTACCGGCAGTAAGGTTGTATTGAATCGTTAATAATGTGGCTGTTGCAGATTTAGTCAATATTGGAATCACCATTGACATTCTTGTATTCACACACCTGCGGCTCCATCAGAAGTCAGAGTGGGATCTCTGTGCATGTCCCAGAACTTGTCATTCAGTTCGGAAATATCGTTAATCGTAAGGTCTGTCGATTTGTCTTTCAGCAGAGGTATCTTTCCAATAGATAGGCACCCACTGTAAGCCCGTCCAATCGCTTTAGCCCTAGCGTAAGATCGTACAGCCGAATCAATCGGACTCAAGGTTTGAGAGGAAGAGAAAAGGGACGTTGACAGAAGGTCAACCGTCGGTTGAAAGAGACTAGTCGCGGCTTGCATGGAGGGCGGGTCGTTGGGGGTCGTTGGGGGATGAAGATCACGGCGCTACTGGTGCCCGCCTTTATACATTTCTTAAGGGCGCGGAGCGACAGCATTCAAAAGCCGCGTGTAGGCGATGTCCAGCTATTCGCATCAGAAATGTCTCAGTGTTTGTGCTCTGTGGGGCCCGACAGCGAACAGCGTGTGTACGCCACCAGTGATAGAAGGAAGCGAGCGGTGCGGCGATCCGGAGGTGGTGGTCGAGAACAAGGTGGATTCGAAAGCAGATCGTCCAGATAGCCGTACAGCCGAAGCCGATTGAATAAATTGAGGTTTTCAGTTACGGTTGATTACAGCACCCCATGTGATAGCTCCCACTGCAACGTGCACTTCTAGTGGTAGGGTCCTAACAGTCCAAAGTTTGTTGAGGTACGGCATCGTCGCAGTCCGCTGATAGAAAAGGGCGGCGCCCACAAAGTCCATCTTCCCGTCACGGTACCAATTGGCCGATTTCAGAAAGAGTGACACGAATAGCGGGGAAAGGCGAACACGTTTTGCTTTGGTCATATCGGCTGGTTTCTCAGCCGTCTTGGTCAGTGCGATATCAGATATTTCTTCAGGGACGCATAGTTAAAGAGGATAGGCCCGGTTTAAAAAAACATGAAAATCGCGAAGGATGCAGTGGCGGCGGCGTCCCAACAAGACGTCGCTATTCGGAAAGACTGTCACAATCGCGATCCTACCAATTTTTCCAGTACAGCACCTGTCGCTATCTGAAATTCCGATGTGCCACTGCTCATCATGACTCCGCCTCTCTTTGTCAGTCGCCCTTGCGACCTGACTATTTCCTGCATCCGGCGCTCAGCGTCCGGATCATGGGCCTCGTCCCAATCCTTGCCTCTTTGACTAGCCTGATCTTTTGATGCTGAGGCCTTAGGCTTTCCGAAAGGCTTGGTAGAATTTTTCGCAGATGCTTGGGAACGCCCTTTGCTGTTGCTTCCGCCTCTCACATTCGTCGGGGCGTCACGAAGTGCGAACGCTTTAGCCAAATGACCAAGGTGAAGGTGCCGAATGTGGAAGATATGTTTTTCGTTTGAGGGATGTGTTGCGTATGCTCTCATGTGCGAAAGATAAGCCTTCCGTGCGGCATCGGCATTCTAAATGAGTGATGATGAGCACACAATGGATAAGCGGAAAACTGCCATAGACAGACTTCTTTCCTCCGGAGGACCCACCGCTCGAAAGACAGCTGAACATCAGTGGCGCGTTCCTCGTAATCGGCCCCCTGTCCACCAAACCCGTTTCTGAGAATATTTTCGATTGCGATCCCGTTCAGGGTGATGTTCAATTTGTCCGTCTCGGGTGCATCACCTGCGGTATCTCCTTGCATCTTGCCCTCGACCCACTTCACCCATTCGGCTTCACTAGGCGCGACGAAGCTCCAGGCTTCTCCGCCTTTACCTGCGCGCGCTGTACGCCCCACTCTATGCACGTACTCGGTGGCACCACCTTCCGTCGGGAGGTCATATTGTATGACGGCACGAACTAGTGGTAAATCGAGACCACGCGATGCCACTGATGTACAAAGCAGGATGGAAGAGGCCGCTATGGGTTGTTTGGATTTCGCATTGGGTACGGCCGAAAAGCCTCTGAGCGATGCGAGACGAGTAGGGGTTGGCAAAGAACCATGCAGTCGGAAGATGGATGCGTCGGGCAAAAGGGATGATTTCGCGGCTATTCGCTCGGTTCGAGCTGGTTTTGATGGGGTATCCGCATCACTATCCCCGCCGTCTTCGCTATCCGAATCGCTCTCAGAACTCTCTGGCTCGTCCTCCCCGTCCATCGTAGAGCCACCTAATAGATTCCAATGAAAGTCGACGGAATCTGTGCAACTCAGGAACACAATGATTTTTGTGCCCCTCCGCCCATTCGCCTGCGATAGGAGCGACCGCAATAAAGCTACAAGTGCGACCAGACGAAGTTTGAGCGGAATGATCGCAAAATTTTGTGTGAGTTGGGACGGGGGGGTGAACTTCTCATTGCTCGGGGGTACCAAGCCGCCTGCCGGCGAAGTCTCGTTAGCGGCGGAAGGATTGTCGATGTCGCTGCCTTTGATCATCAAAGGGCGAACAAGGGCGGTGCCAGCCAGCTTTTGGACATCTTCGCGAATTGTGGCAGAGCAAAGTATCGTCCTTCTCCGACGGCTCCAATCCCACCCGCCAACCTCCGTGCCTTTGCCCTCGTCCATAGCCTGCTTTGCAAGGTTTCGTCGCCCATCGAGACCTTTAATAATGCCGGTGATAGTCTCCTCAAAGCCAAGTTCCATGAGCCGGTCCGCTTCGTCCAGGACGAGCCACCGACATTTTCCCACATTGAAAGACGTCGTGTTTTGCAGATGGTCTAGCAGTCTACCAGGGGTGGAGACGATGAAAGGAAGTCCCTTACGTAAACGAGCTTTCTCGTGTGTTCGGGTGGCACCACCAGTGAGCAGACCAGATACGAGCCAGCGTGTTAGTCGTGTGGAAGATGCGGGGTCTTCTGCAGACTCGTTCTCTGGCCGTAGCCGGAGTTTCAGTAGCGCTTCCAATACATCCGATATCTGTTTCGCCAATTCACGTGTTGGCGCAATGATTATGGCTAGAGTACCAATGGAGCGGTCTATGTAGGATAGAGTGCTTAAAGGGAGCAGATCTTGTATGATTGGCAGCAGAAAAGACAATGTTTTCCCCGATCCCGTCTGAGACTGGATGAATAAGTCTCTGGATGCCATGTCTTCAGCCGTAGACAATGCTACAGGTAGGGTAGCTCTTTGGATGGACGTTGGTTTGAGAACGTTCATTTTTGTTGCCAAGTGCGCAATGATAAGGGGATCGAGGCCAAGGGCTGAGAATGCAGACCCATCGGTTAAGGCTGCATTACTAGGTTTCGACAAAGTTTTTGGTGTTGGCTTAGAGATAGGAGCATCTATTTTGGGGTTGTAGGTGAATAATGAGGATATGATTTGTGATGGAGGGGGTGGCCGAGTGTTCTGAATTGGACGTTCGGAGGTGGGAGGTCGAGACGGCAGATCTGAGCGAGCAGCGGGATGTGAGGGCTCCTTTCGAGGTCGCTTAGCAGGACGAGCTTCCAATTCATCTCCATCAAGAGCAGTACTGACTGACTTGTCAGTAGGCCTGGTCTTGCGTTTGGCAACCCGTTTAGCTTTTGCTCTTAGATGGAAAGTAAATTTCGCGTATTTTCAGACACGAAAAGGACACACCGGTCTGTCCATCGACCCCCTTTCTTGAGGTTACTTCCCTGGCTGGATGAAGCGAGGTTGTCGGTAGCGAGATTGAGTACTAGATCGTCGTCCATGGTGTGATAACCGCGACCAGGGATCGAGAATAAAGAACAAATTTGCGTCAGACATGAGCGCCTGCCAGTCACGTAACAGTTCTGCCATCGGTGCCTGTCTGTTGCCTTCAAATTGGAGGCGACGTGGCGTTTTCACTCTACCTTTCTTTACAACCTTCGCCGAACTCAACATGTTTGGCAGAGCCGTCTTCGCTCTTCTCTTGGTCACTTTCTTGGCTTTCTTCTGTGCAGCTGAGGCTGCCAAGGGCCCCAAAATCACACACAAAGTCTACTTCGACATCAGTCATGGCGACAAGCCCATGGGACGTGGTGCGCAGAGTTGTCTCACTCCGTCACGCGAAGATACTAAACCATTTCCATAGTCGTTATGGGCCTTTACGGTGGAGTAAGCATGATGGCATATTGGACAGTCGGGAACGGTTACTAACACGCGCTATAGACTGTCCCCAAGACCGTGGAGAACTTCCGTGCTTTAGCTACTGGCTTCAAGAAGGATGGCGAGGCGCTCGGATACGGCTACAAAGGCTCTAAGTTCCACCGCGTTATCAAGAACTTCATGTTCGTGATCTTCTTTACCATGGCTCTCTCGCATACTGACAACCCTCTGCAGGATTCAGGGTGGTGACTTCACCAAGGGCGATGGAACTGGTGGAAAGTCTATCTATGGAGACAGGTTTGCCGACGAGAACTTCAAGCTCAAGCACGCCGGTGCCGGTACTCTTTCAATGGCTAACGCTGGCAAGGACACAAACGGTATTGCGCTTTCCCTTGTCGTACTGGCATATGCTCATTCAAATGCAGGCTCTCAATTCTTCATTTGTACCGTTCTCACCAGCTGGTTGGACAACAAGCACGTCGTCTTCGGAAAGGTTTTGGAGGGTCTGGACATCATCTTCGCCATTGAGGATGTTCCTAAAGGTGCCCGTGATGCCCCTCTGGAGGCTGTCGTCATCACCGACTCTGGCGAGGTACACCCATATCTATATTGTGGTCCAACATATTTCACTGACCAACGTCTGGGACTATTTAGCTCGAGATGGAGGTTGATGCTGATGGCAACAAGGTACCTCTTCACGCTGAGCTTTAATTTGTTCAGCCCCGTGTCTTTATCAATCGAACCGTACGAATAAAATATCGTTTGCTTGTTCATCAGGACCTCGAGGGCATCGATATCCCTCCCGCTTCTCCGGTCGTGAAGGCACCGGCTCCTACCCATGCCGAGTCCCTTGAAACCGCCCCTACTAAGGTCGAGGCCACCAAGCCCGTGTCCGGGGAGGCTGAGCTCGACTATGGCTACGGCTCCGTGACATCCCACCCTTTCCGCACTTTGTTCGGTTTGCTGGTCTTGTTTGGCGCGGGTACTGGACTGTTTATGTGGTGTGGTGGTATGAAGTATTTCCGCCGCACCTTCAGAGGCAAGGGGAAGTACAGGCGTGTTGGCGATGAGGATCTCGAGAAGTAAACCTGGGGAACCACTTGGATACGTGTCTTGCCTTGCAATTGTATCATATAAACATAGTCTGGAGTGCGCTGACTGGTTCGCCGTTTCCTTGCACTCGTTTTGCCAATCTCACTCCTTTATTAATGCTCGGAGCAATTGCTACTAGACAACATTTCTCTGACAGGTCTGCTCAGGAATTTTCCCCCCTCCCGCTCAATGTTCTTGCCAACTCCTTCCGGTATAACAGCATAAGACTATCTAGTCCATAACCCGGTCCTCACAGGGCATATATCGTCAACTTGGGAATCAGCAAACGAGTTGCAGTCTTGTGCGCATGCTCCCAGTGACCGATTCGCCAATTAGTATCTGGTAGGATGTATATAATAAATCTAAGGTCCAGGCAAGTATCTTTCACTTGCCTCGATCCTCATATTTCTCATATGCATTGACAGATATATTTCCAGGAACATAAGGTACAGTAGCGGTATGTCCGAAGCTACATTGTATGAAAGCTTGTTTCTTTTTGTTCCACAACATTGCTGCAGCAACCCCCATCATACTGGTTGTAGTGGCGCTCTATATTTGTGCCTTCACCTTCCTCTTCGGGATGCATCATTGTCCAGCGCGTCTGGCTCCACCCACACAAGGATACCGTCGCGGCAAGAAGGACGGAGATCATCCTGATATCAGGCACTGTCTTATTCGATCAAACTCATCGCGTTCCGTCGCCTGCACCAACTCCAAATCAGGCGCGCGACGCGCCAAATGAGGCCAGAGGCGCCAGGCTCTGCGCTGGCTGCATTGATGCTACATTCTAGCCATGCGTGCCGGATATCTGCCCGATCGTGAATATCGGAATTCGGCGCTCACAGAACCGGGGTTGCCATCTTGCCAGCTGGCTGCCCATGCGTTCCTTGTGCAACTGTTGGCCCCATTCTGTCACTCAGTCTATTCATTTTAGCATCATCAAATGGGAGGGTATAAAGGGCATCGGCATGGCTGGCGAGAAGGTATCAGCCCCGTCGCTGCACACTCTTTAAATTGATCCCTTGGCCGCCATGTCCGCCTTCACTTTCATGCGCCTCTTCTCTCTTTTTTACGCACTCGTTTCTATCAGCAGGATCACTGCCGCCCCCATTATCGATGCTCGCCATGGCGTTTCCGACATATCCAAGCGCTCCGACTCTACCTTCCTTGCTACCGCACCCTACTTCACCATCTACAACGACCACTGGGTGGCGTTTCCATCGGTCGATGACCTTGCTGGCTACAATGTCTTGTGAGTCGATCCCATCCCTCCCATGGATTACACTTATTTAATCATCTCAACAGCGCAATTTCTTTCTATCTGCTCAGTGGCGCCACAGACCAAGCACAGGACTGGGCGGAGATGACTGCCGCTCAGCGCTCTGCGATCAAGACTGCGTACAACGCAGCAGGCATCAGCCTCATCGTCTCCGCATTCGGCTCCAGCGACAACCCAGCCTCCAGTGGTGCCGATCCCACTACCATTGCAAAGGCCATCGCGACCTGGGTTACTACCTACGATATGGATGGTGTTGATGTTGGTAAGCGCAACGAATGGTCTGTTGTTGAATCTGGGCGCTAACGATGCGATGGGACAGACTTTGAGGATGAGACTGCGTTCAACAAGGGTGATGGTTCCGGAGAACAGTGGCTGATCACCTTCACCACCGCTCTCCGCGCCGCGCTGCCGTCCGGCCAATATCTCATTTCCCATGCTCGTGAGCTCTCTCTTACCCCCACGATGTACTATCCTAAGCTGATGACTGTACAAGCCGTCGCCCCTTGGTTCGAACCCGCTCCAAAGTGGGGCGGAGGCGGGTACCTCCTCGTTGACCAGAAGGTCGGATCCATGATCGACTTCTACAACGTACAGTTTTACAACCAGGGTGTCAACGAATACGTCGACTGCGCTGGCCTGCTTACCACATCATCCTCCGCCTGGCCCAATACTGCGCTCTTCCAGATCATTGCCTCAGGTATTCCCTCCGAGAAGCTGCTCATCGGGAAGCCCGGTACTGCCGCGGACGCAACAAACGGCTACGTCGACCCCGCCTCGCTCGCCACCTGCGTCGCGCAGGCCGTCTCGCAGGGTTGGCATGCTGGTGTAATGGTCTGGCAGTTCCCCGATGCTGGCTCCGCGTGGATTGAGACCGTGCGCGGGACCGCGTTCCCAGTCGGTGGCGGAGGCGCTCCATCGACCACGATCTCGGCGTCAAGCACTGCCGCTCCCACATCCACTAGCAAGTCTGTCTCCACTAGCGGTAGCGCAACCACCACCAGCACCTCTGCCACAGCCACGCCGACTGGCAGCTGCAGCGGTGTTGCGGCATGGTCATCTGGTGTCGCGTATCTCGGTGGTGCCAAGGCCACATACAACGGCCACCTGTGGACGGCATCTTACTGGACTGAGGATGACACTCCTGGAGATGCTTCGGGTGTATGGGTCGACAGCGGCGCGTGCTGAGAGGAAGCGACTAAATTATTTCTTCGATGTATTCCTCGATAAGTTATTGGTTGTTATAGCTGTCATATCTTTATATTGTATCTAGCATACAAACTCACTTCATTCGTTCCTTTTTCTGCCCGCAATCCAATAAATCCGCTCCTAGTATATCTCCATTTCTCAGAAACCAAGTTGATTGCCTCAACCTTCAAGCCTCTTCGAGCAATATTTTATCTGGCTGCTGTCCGCGCCGTGCACGTGATTGTAATTTTCCCTGATCCCGGGCGGGCCGTATCATACTTTCGTGCACTGCAGCGACGCCTCATCCCCAACAAATCCCTCACGGCCGTCAACGACCTTTTATAACCCGTGCGTAGTGATCACCGCTCTCACCCGGATCTGTTAGTTTACTCAGAGGGCAAACTCTCCATTAAAGAACACTCCAGTTTCTAACCCCCTTCCGTAATCACAAATGGATATCTCGTACGTTCGAACAAAATCCGTCCCCACTTGTTGCTGATCGAAATGCAAAGCTCAATCCTCCAAGGTGGCTACCAGCACCCACTTTCGCGCACCTGGCAAGCACGCTCGACGCTGACCAAGTCGATGCTCATGTACCCCATCTTCATCACGGACGATCCCGAGGCCTCCTTCGAGATCGCGTCACTGCCCAACCAGCGGCGATGGGGAATAAACAAACTCGAGGGCTTCCTGGGCCCGCTGGTGAAGAAGGGGCTTAAAAGTGTCATTCTGTTCGGCGTGCCGCTGACGTGCCAGAAGGTGCGCGAGGCCAGTTTTCCGCCCATACAAATCATGCTAACATTTTTTGGGGACATCGATCCAGGACGCGCGGGGTACGCCAGCAGACGACCCCGCAGGCCCTGTGATGGCCGCCATCGTGCTCCTGCGTAAGCTCTTCCCCGACCTCTACATCGCCGTCGACGTCTGCCTCTGCGAGTACACTTCGCACGGGCACTGCGGCGTGCTCCACCCGGACGGCACCATCGACACTGCGCCCTCCGTCGAGCGCATCGCGAGCGTCGCGCTGAGCTACGCTAAGGCTGGCGCTCACTGTGTCGCACCGAGCGACATGATGGACGGACGGATCAAGGCGATTAAGCGCGCTCTCATCGACGGTGGCTACGGGAACAAGTGCACGCTCATGAGCTACGCCGCTAAATTCGCGAGTGCACTTTACGGACCCTTCCGGTGCGCCCCGTTTCCACTGAAGCGTACATCGGGCTGATCTGGCGCAGCGATGCGGCGGGCTCCGCGCCCTCCTTCGGCAACCGCAAGTGCTACCAGCTCCCGCCGTCCGCGCGGGGCCTCGCCCGCCGCGCCATCACGCGCGACGCGGCCGAGGGCGCGGACATCATCATGGTCAAGCCCGCGATGCCGTATCTCGACATCATCGCGGACGCCGCGCGCCTGACGCCGGACCACCCGCTCGCGTGCTACCAGGTGAGCGGCGAGTTCGCGATGGTGCACGCGGGCGCACGTGCGGGGGTGTATGACCTGCGCACAATGGCGTTTGAGAGCGTGGAGGGCATGGTGCGCGCGGGGGCGACGCTGATTTTGACGTACTTCACGCCGGAGTTCTTGGATTGGCTGGACGAGCAGTAGGTGGGTAGTGAAATGCGAGGTGCGCATGGGGGCTTTGGATTCGCGGAGCTCTCCGTTTTCAATGTAATGTGAACATCTTTGCTGTTCTACGTGAATGGCACCCAACAAGACTAGACGAGAATAATGACAAAATAGCAAGTGCCGTTGATAAAAGGCAACTGTGCATGAGATAAGATCACTCATTATCAGCCGCTGGTGACTGAATGGAGAAGTTTGGAGGGCTCCGCATACAGTTTGATCCCCGCCTGCTGCCACTGATTTATCTTTTCTTTCTATCTTCTGCCAGGTACATAACGTGATGATGAGCAGCAATGTGCAAAGAATGGGGCGCATGCCATAACCTGGGGTAAAAGGTGAGGACGCGCTGACTCTGCTAAACAGTTTCTTTCATCACTCGTCATCTTTCTCTGCGGCGACAACTGCATCAAGGGTACCCATACTCACGCTAGATAGTAAATGGATCACGTCGGACCGATGTAGTGGACTACAGGGGTGCGGGCCTCGGCTGGAACCTCATGGCGTATGCTCCGCCTTTCAATGAATTAATGAGACACTGCTCAAAGTACGACGCGGGAACAGGGGGCTGGTGGCACAACGCTGAGAGGATGATTTGGTAGGAAATACAAACTTTACTCACCAAGCGACTGAGGGTGTCTCTGTGCACTTTAAAGAGTCCCAACGGATGCATAATCGTAATGTTGAGCTGTGGGCGGGGACGTCAGCCTTGAGCATTCGGATCAGGGCATATCTGCGTACGCTCTGCAATGCCTCCCGCGGCGATTGGTTGCTTCCAGGGGGCAGCTCGCACGAGATCACCAGGACAGAGCCGAGCGTGCCATCGCGCTTTCTCTCTATCTTGTCCCGCTCCAGCACCGCTTTCGGGGACATCGAGACACTCGGGCCCGCGGCAGCAGCGCGGCCCTGCCACGCCTGCTCGATCCAAGAGAAGGGGATGACTTCATAGCCTACGAGGGAATAGAATGTGCGCGGGTCGCGCGATGCAGTGCGGCGCAGGGTGATGCCCAGGAAGTGAGTTTCGGCTCTGGAGATATCCTGGACGAGACCCATCAGATGCCAGGCAGAGAAAATGAGGGTGTCCTCTGGATACAAGGGCGTCAGCACGACGGGTCGCGGACATGAATAAGGAAGCGAACCGTTATGGCTGAGGGCGAACTGTCGAAGGTCGGAATATATATCTCCTCTGATCATATGCGAGGATGAGCATTCAAGAAGAGCAATTCATCATAGAATTTGGCTGACCTGGTCCGTATTATCTCGCCCTTCTTAGGTTTTGGACCTTTCTCGCCTGCAAATGTTCCCGTGCCCTTCATATACTTGTCCGCCATGTACATCCCACTGCTGCAGGTCAGAAGAGAGACGCATCCGAATGGGCACCAGCACCGACCAAATTTGCTTGTGCATCTTCCAGTCTGCTTTCTGACTGCCCGCAAGAGCCGTGTCAGTGGTATTGAGCCGATCCATAGGACGCGTCTCACCATTCGACAGAGCAATATGGCACGGTACGGCATTTTGCGCATCTGCGGAGGGTCTGTGTGCTGGACTCGGCCTTTCCACACGTCGCGCAGCACGTTTTGTCTGGTTTGGGCGCGCCCGATTGCATTGGGTGTAGGAAGAGGAGAATCGGAGTTCTAATTAGGGCGCCACTCGAGCTCGTTGATAGCCCCGATCGCGCTCCGTTATAAAAACGTCGAAGGACACATGGGCAGTGAGTAGTCATTATACCATGGCTTACCCAGTCATTCTGTCCAGCGCCCACATCCCGAGAAGGGGACTTCAACACAGGAGATCGGGTCAACAGCAAAACACGTTTGCCACCAATTGCCACCACGGCGCTCAGGCAAGATCAAGAATAGATCGTAGATCCTCATATGATGCGGCTCGAGGATGTGAAACCTTCACAGAATACGGATTTAAATAAGCGTCCGGATGATTCAAGATAGAGCATAATAATACAGATTACTGCACGAAATGAGGGGCGGCCAGCATGCTAGCAACGGGCGAAACATGACAAGTAGTAGCGTAGAGTAGGGCGTAGGGTAGGCGGTGGTACAGCAGAGCGCGGACAACAGCAGCAATCAAAAACGAATTAGCAGCGATATTAGCAAGATAAGTAAGGCAAAGAGGGCAAGATGAACGAAGGCGAAGCGGCTATAGGTAATGCATAAAGGAGGCGCTGTCGAGCGGGGTGTGCAGCGTGTTCTCGACGACGGACGTGACGCGCGACATGTCCACCGCGCCGGCGACGAACCCCGAGGTGCGGAACTCCATCGCGTGGTGCAGCTCGACGATGTCGTCGAACGGCGCCTGGTGGTACTCCGCGTGCTGGCTCTGCGGCTGCGCTGGCTGCGTACTGTGGTTGGTCGGATAGTACTCCGGCGCCGCGTACTGGCCGACGCTGACGTCCATGAAGTTCTTCGGGTGGCCCGCAGCGTCCATGGGCTGGTCGCACGGTAACGGGTGATTGAACGCCAGGCCAGAGTAGCCAGCCTGGCCTTCAGAGTAGCTGCGCGCTACGTACGACGCCTGGGGCGCATGCGGGACCGCAGCGTTCGCTGGAAACGACGCGGTACGCGTGATATGCTGCGAATCCAGTCAGCCAAAATTCGAGACCGTAGCAAGTCAAGCCTGACGTACCGACCCAGAATCTGGCTGCAGCGCGTGGGCTAATTCGCTGGACGCCGACACCGGGAGGCTCTGCGACGACGGGTTGGGCAGCTGCCCCAGGCACGACGGCCCGCTGTGAAAGTTCACACCGGGCGAGATAGTTGACGAAGGCGACGGATACTCGACATGGCCGTTGCTGCTCTCGCCAACTTCGCCAGTGAACGCCTGCTGGTGAGCATATGGGACGGGTCTACCGATGTCTATATGTATGTCGCCGTTGCTCTTGCTGCGTTCATGACTGAGGTCGAGCCGCGACACAAGGCTGGAGAACTGCTCTGAAGACGCGCTGTGAAAAAGGAGTGAGCGGTGCGGACAAGGACGCAGATTCTTCAGCGACTTACAACGACTCTCTGCGAGCCTCGGGATTCCAGCCCTGCGGGGCCGGCACCTCGCCACAGCTGCCCACATCCGAGAAATTCGCACTCGTCGTGCTCGACGTCGACGCAATCGAGCCGAAGCGCGACCACGGGTCATACGACGCCGCCGACGTATTATCCTCCTCCGTGTCGTTCTCCCCAAAGCTGAACCCCGCGAAGTCGGGCGCGGCGCCGCCGAACGAGTACCCCGGCGCGGGCAGCGGCCCCGGGATCGGCGCCGCGACCATGCGCGACTGCGCGAACGCGGGCAGCGCGCCCGTGCCCGCGGGCATCGACGCGCGGCGCGTCATGTCCACGCCCGCGAGCACGTGCGGCAGCGACGCGCGGTGCGTCAGCGTGCGCCGCGCCACGCCGGGGGCGACCAGCGCGGAGTGCTGGTCGCGCGCCTCCGCCAGCGCAGCATCCACCCCGCGGGATGCATCGTCGTGCGCGGGGCCCTCGAACTCGGCGAAGGACTCGCGCAGCGACGTCTGCCGGCTGCGGTACGGCACCGCGCGCGGGCGCGCGTGCAGGTACTGCGCGAACGGGTTGCTGCGGAGGCGCTCCACGGAGCCGCGGCGCGCGAGGAGGTGGGGCACCGGGCGCGGCGTGCGCAGCAGCGGCGTGTGCGCGCCCATGAGGTTGGGCAGCGAGCCGCGGCGCAGGCTGTACAGATCGGGGGCGGCGCGCGGGGGGTCTGGTTGCCGGACGGCACTGCTCATAATCTTGGGTGACAAGTCGTAGGCGGGCGATGCAGGGGCTATTTCGGGCAGAGGAATGTCGGCTGTAAGAGGCGCCGGGCTGGACTCGGGGGAGGAGGAGGGCTGGCGGCTGGAGTCGGGGCTGCTGTGGTACTCGGCGGGCGAGGGCGGCTGCGTGCCCGCCTCGTCCTTCGTGGCCTTCTTCTTCTCGGCCTTGCGCGCGGCGTTGACGGTGGCGGCCTGCAGCTTCTGGCTGACGAGTTTCTCCTTGGCACGCCTGGGGGCCGTGAGCAGCGATCGGCAGATAAGAACACTAATCGTACCTATTTTGGAACCACACCTGACCGCGATCGGGGCGTCAGCGAAGGTTGTGCGACAAGATATCGTGGCGTACCTGGACGCCTCTCGGCTTCATGTCGAGCTCCTCGGCGAGGCGCGCGCGCAGCTTGCTGTCCGGCTTGGGGTTCGTCGCGAAGATGCCCTCGAGCACCTTGGCCTGCTCGGCGGAGGTGCGCTTGCGGTGCTTGACCTCGTTCGGGATGTAGGGGAAGAAGTTGCGGAAGTCCACGCTGGAGGGATCCATGCCTGGGTCGAGGAGCGCCGGGGGCATGCAGGAGGTGGCGCGCGTCCCGATGCTGGGCTGCGACGATAGCGGGAGCGGGGCCGGGAGCGGGTGCTTGTGCGATGGGGGGTGTATCGAGTAGAGCGCGGAGCGACGATGTACGGTATCTGGTCTGGAAAGAGCGTGAAGGTGCAGGTCTGAATGCATGTAAGAGTCCATGACCCACTGGCTGGAGAGGCGGTAAGATGGGCGAAGAGAGGGCCGGGGACTAGGTGGATGCGAATGTCGAGATTGATGGATTCATATAGTGCGGGGGTAGGAAGAAAGAGGCCAGGACGTGAGGGAGGTGTTTCCCGACAGGGGGGGAAATCGAGCAGTACGGATGTTTCCCCAGTGGCAAGACCCGTGAGTAAAAGCCGCCGTAATCGGCGTCGTTGCTAACGAAACCTGGCCAGGCTGGCCGTATTGAATCCTGCTGATGACGAAATCAGGGTCGTCTGAGTGGCTGTATGTCAGACGAATATATCGGCGGGGTCAGGAGGAGGGGGCGCAGATAAAAGAGGAGGAGGGGAGGAGGGGTTGGTTGAACGCGCGCTGGCAAAGGCCGTGTTGTTCGCACGATGCCATCTCCGGCCTTCGACGCCATCGACGTTGCCCCCTCGGGCTTCCGACTTGAGTAGCTCGACTTCTGTCACTGCCCCTCTGGCCGAAGCCTTGCCATATCCGGCTCCCGTTGCACAATCGATCGCCTCGCCCCCGTGGCGCATCAGCCAGCCAAGGTCCGAATATATCACTCGCCACGCCTAATAGGCTATCCACCCCAGTATAGCGTGCACGATGCCCTACGATGCCCGAAGACTGCCTCGGCAGCGAGGAAGGGCGATTGAAAGGGAGAAGCAGCGTCACATCTTCTCCGCCGCCTGGCCGCGCCTCGATCGATCTATCTTAGCGCTGAATTATACAGGAGCGATCATATTGCATGTGTATGTATGTATGTGAAGTGGCAGAATTACCGAGCATAAATGGCAAAATAAAGTGTATGTAGTGTGGTGTAACACGAGGCAAGTATATAGGAACGGAGGCCTCGGCGGATGAAACGTGAGTGCGGGCTAGAATGTGGTGTACGACAGCAGGAGCGACAATGAGATGTGGTGCGATATCGAGGGAATGTGGTAATGCAAGATCGGGTATGAGAAGTATAGATGTGTACGTATGAAGGACAGATGCGCGTCGCCATGGCATAGATGGGTGGATTGAATGGGTGGGGGAAAGGGTGAATGTGGTGAATGTGAACGGGCGACGAGGCAAAAATAGGCGGGCGGCGAGCAAAATATGAGCAACAGGTTCCTAGAATATACGGAGCGAAATGTCCCAGAAAAGGAATAAACAGCCGTCCAGGTAATGGTCTTGAGTCCGGAGAGTCGATTTTGGTGGTATGGTATGTGCATAGTGGTACATGGTTGGGTCGGTTTTGAACAGCGAGCTCACGGGCTGAGATCCATCGCATCGTCGAACGTCATCGCGGGGCGCCCAAGGATCTCCGCGAGGAACGACGCCGGCACGCCCGCGAGCGGCGATGCGCCAAACAGCGGCGCCCCGCGCGCCTCCGCCTCCGCCAGCGCGCGCTCCATCGCCGCGCGCGCGCGCGCAACCACCGGGTGCCCCGCGACGCCCTGCACGTCCACGCGCCGCGCGGGGTCCGTGCGCATCATGCTCCGGATCAGCGCAAACAGCTCCGGGCTGCCGCCGAGCTCGACCTGCGAGAAGTCCTCCTGCCGCAGCTGGTGCCACGCGGGGCCCCTAAAACAGCCGGATCAGCGCGCGCCACACGGCGATCAGGAAGCACTCACTGGTCGGGCACCACGATGTTCGACGCCGTTTCCAACATGGTAATGCCGAGGCTGAAGATGTCCGCCTCCTTGCCGTACCGCCCCTGCAGGATCTCGGGCGCGAGGTACACCTTGTCGCCCTCGCGCTCGAACGCGCCGGCGCCGGGGCGCGGCCACAGCGACGCCATGCCAAAGTCGCCGAGCTTGAAGCGGCCCGCGCCCGTGACGAAGATGTTCTCGGGCTTGAGGTCGAGGTGGATGACGCCCGCCTCGTGCACGAAGCGCAGCCCGCCGCTGAGGTCCGCGAAGATCTTCCACACGCGCGCCTCGTCGAGCCGCGGGAACGCGCGCCCGTACTCCCACAGGAAGCGCGCGAGGTTCCCGAGCGCGCACAGCTCCGTCTGGATGTACAGCGCGTCGTCCTGCTCCCAGCTGTCGACGTACGCGAGCACGTTCGGCTGCACCGCCGCGCCCGCCCGCGCGGACGCCTGCGCGAGGTGCTGCAGGATGTCCACCTCCTCCCGCAACCGCAGCCTGCAAAAAAATCAGCGCGCGCCACAGACCCAGTAGAAAAAAACCCACCGATGCCGCGCGCCCTCGAACGTCTTGCTCTTCTTCACCGCAAACACGCCGGGCCGCCCGTCCTGGTAGCGCACCTTCTGCACCGTCCCGAACTGCCCCGCCCCCACCTCGTCCGCGTCCACAAAGTCGCGCTCGAACCGCCCGCCACTCGCATTACGCTGCACCGGGCGCGCCTTCTGCACCGGCGTGCCCGCGAGGTGCCGGTGCGTCGACGGCGAGTGCAGCGTCGCCTGCGAGCTCGTCGACGACCCCGACGCCGAGCGCGCCGCGAACTGCGCCACGCTCGCGAGCGGGATGCGCGACGCCCGCCCCGTCCCCCACCCCAGCTTCGTCGGCGTCCCGCCCCCGCTCCCGCTCGTGCCCCTCACTTCAAACACCCCGCTGCTGCTCCGCCGCACCCCCGCGCGCGGCTTCCCCAGCCCGAGCCCCGCATACCGCGCCTCCCTTCTGAAGCTCGGGCTGTCCGTCTCCCCCCCGCTCTCCTCCTCCTCCTCCTCCCTTGCAAACGCCGCCGGCATGCTCTGCCGCGGCCGCCCCTTCTTCCCCGTCAAATCGATCCCGAACCCCGCGCGCGCGACCTTCGCGGCGACCGCGCTCTGCCACGGGCGCTCCGCCTTCCCCTTCTTCGGCGTCCCCGGCGCCCTCTTCGGCGCGCCCGCGCCCGCGTCGCTGTCCCGCCTGCCAGGACCCGCGCCCGCCGCGAGCGTGCGCCGAATAAACGCATCGATATCCGCCGCGCGCTCGTCCTCGTCCGCGCCCGCGATGGACGGCCAGCCCGCGGCGGGGTCGGGGCCCGCGCCGGGCGTGAGCAGCTCCGCGCCGGGGTCCGAGTACAGCGAGCCCACGCTCGTGCTCGCGGGCGGCATCTCGTCGTCGCCGTCGCTCATGACGACGCCCGAGTCGCGCGGCTGGTACTTCACCGCGAGCCCCCCGCTGCTCGCGCGCCCCCGCCGCGGGCTCGGCGTGTTTTCGGTCACGCTGAATATGAAGCTGGAGCTGGAGTTGGAGTGGGAGGCGTGCGGCGCGCCGAAGAACTCGAGCTCCTCCTCGTCGTCCGTAAATGTCGCGTGCGCGCTCTCCCCGTCGGAGAGGCACGTCCGCGGGCTCGGCGTCTCCGCGCCGAAGCGCGTCCCCGCGTACGAGTGGCGGTTCGCGAGCGACGGGCGGCTGTAGAACGCGGGGCGCTTCGTCGAGCGCGGCGGCTTCCCGCTGCTGCTGATGCTCACGCGCAGGCCCTTGCGCACCGGCGACTTTGCTGGGGGCGACTTGGCGGGGGGAGACGCGGTTGTGGGCGTGGGGATGGCGGGCCCGAAGAAGAGCGTCGCGGAGCTCGCGAGGCGCTCCATCGGCGCGCGCGCCGGGAACACCGCGGCCGCAGGCTTCGTGGGTGTGGGTGCCGGTGCTGCGAAGATGCTCGGCTGCGTCGGCGGTGCCGCGAAAATACTCGTCAATGGCCGCACGGGCACCGGCGGCGGGGCGAAGCTCATGCGCGCGGGCTGGGCATGGTTGGAAATGCGCCGGCGGGGGAGCGTCTTGCCGGGCGAGCGGCCGGGCTTCGCGGGCGACGCCTGTGTATGCGTGCGCGGGAACGAGATCGGCGCGGGCATGGGCAGCGACGAGCGCGAGGTCGTGCGCGGCCTGCTAGGAACGGCCTAACCGGCTGTCAGTATTGCAAAACGAGTATATTGGTAATGAGCGACTCACAGGCGACGGGCTAGGTGCATGCCGCACGCTCTCCAACAGCTCCTCCGACACGGGCCGCGAGCGCGCGCGCCGCTTCGAGACGTGCCCCCCGGGGCTCACCGCCTCCGCGACCTCCGCCTTCCCCCGCGCCTTCGCCAGCGCGAGCAGGCTCTCGCGCAGGCTCGGCTTCCGCCCCACCCTTGGCTGCTCCTCGTCGTCGTCGCTGTCGTTGTCCAGGTCGCAGATGCGCAGGCGCGTCATGCTCTCCTGCGTGCGCGCGTACCCGTCCGCGTCCTTGGGCGCGGGGGTGTGGGTGTCGAAGCGCGGGGCGGGGAGCGGCGCGAGGCGGTCGAACGCGGCGCCGTTCTGCGCGGCGGAGACGCCGAGCGGGGTGACGAGCCGGTCGTGCGCGGCGCCCTTGCGCTTCGTGCCGCCGAGAGTGAGGGGGAGCGCGGGCGGCTGCGCGGGGGCGAAGGAGAGGCTGGGCTTGCGGCGGGCCTGCTGCTTGACGGGGGTGCGCAGCGGCTGGGCGGCGCTCCCGGGGAACGCTTTGGGTGCGAGGAAGAGGCCGTCGTCGTCGACCGGCTTGGCCACGGAGCGGAAGGGCGACTGCTGGAGGAAGATATCGTCGTCGTCGTCGTCGTCGGAGGCGCGGCTGCTGGGAAAGAGGGACTGGCGGCGGAGGGGCGAGGGCGTGAGCATGGGCGAGTCGTACGAGGTGCTGCGCCTGGCGCTGGGCCGCGGGGGCGTGCTGCTGGTGAACAGGCTGTGGTGCGCGCGGCAGGAGGGAGAGAGGGACGAGTCACGGGGGCGCAGGGCGATGTAGTCTGAGCTGGGGGAGGCGAGCATCATGGTGTCGTGTCGTCGATCGATGCGATTGTGATAAATAATATTTCAGATATTGGAATTTGATTTTGAATTGTTGGGATTGTCGCCTGAGCTCGACGGGCCGTGCGAGGGGCTGCGCAGAGGGGCGAAAAGTGGGAAGGAAAGTCGTAAGGGGGCCGGAGACGGGGACTTGGACTGTAATATGGGAGGAGACAAGGTCGAAAAGTGTGGGAATATTCTGGGGCGTGAATGGAATCAACAACCTGCCTCCGTTCACGTGACGGCGATTCCTCCCATGGCGATCGTCTTGCCCCATTGTCCCTCTCACGACCCGGGTCTCTGGTGCCACCTCGTACTTCTCATTGCTTCTCATTGGAAGTGACCTCATATTCCATGAAAAACGTTCGATAAACTCAAAATATACTTGGACGTGAATGGCCATGTTCATTTGCGAACCGCAGTTAGCCCCGATGCGCGCGCGTCGGCCCAAGAGCCACTGACTCCCGCTGAGTTGGATGTGCAGCACACGGGCCTGCGAATCACACCGCAGCACTCACCGTTTGTGGCGATGACGCTGCCCACCCCGGACTTATCGCCCTAGCTCCCATCACGCTGTAACAGGCTGTAAGTTGTGCAACACCTCATCCGCCTCGCAACGGCTGCTACTTGGCCTCTCGATATCCTCATGGCCAGTGCCCGCCGTAAAACAATGCGCCCAAAGCGCACAATGCCCTCGAGCTTCCCGCGATTGTCCTCGTCGCGCCGCACAATCGTCTCCATGGCCAGGTGCCAGTGTAGGTTGCATGTATAAGCGTGCCTGCGCCCCCTTCCATAATTCGAACGTACGTGAAGCAAAAATATGAACCGGATATGAACCATGCCATACAGCTGGATCAACGTTATTGCTGCGAACACGCCTCTCGCATCAGCGGCTGAATAGAGTTAACATTGCCGTCTGCCGCCGCACATGCGCTAGGCGGCATTTGGACGTGTGGGAGCGCGGGCGCCGAGGAGGTCGATTGGTCTTATTACGGCGGGCGCCTCCCTCGATGCCGTCGCCGCGCGTACGGGGATCAGGGCGTCAAGCCAACGTCGACACGGGCGATTAGATCGTGCTGATTGCTGATGGTTGACTGGTGCGCAGATCTCGAGGACCCGCGGCGCTTCCCTACCGTGAACAATGTCCTACCGAGACAATGTGGCTCGCCGGACGACCTGAGGCTGTGGTTCGATGCCTGTTGTCTGTATCGCGCCGCAACGCAAACTTTGCTAGGAAGCCGCTGGTGGATGTTCCTCGCCTGGGGGCCTGCACATTCCGCCGACGCGGTGTTGGCCTCACCTGAGGCTCGAGCCCACTTTGCGGTGTGGGCTGGTGAGACTTGGAGCACAGCTAGTGCGCCTCCAAGAAGCGCACAAGGCTACTCAGACCGGCATGCACGCCATGTTCGCGCTGATCTTGGAGGGACTGTATTCTCGCGATCACAGTATTCAAATTTCGCACCTGGAATTTTCATAGCCGCTATTCCAGCCACCTGCCAGCCACCTGCCAGCCGTCGACCCCTATCCCCACATTCAGATACCAATTCTGGCTCTTCGAATTCCATCCTCCCCGCTGGCCGCTTTTGCTCCAGACCCTTTAGGAATTCCCATTGCTCCCGCAGTCTTCGTCCCATCCAGCTGCCTGCCAGCCGTCAACGCGCTTCGCCCTGCCTATATATACGAGGAACACCTGTACCCAACACTTCACTGTGGCGTGAGCATTGGTGGCCCACCCCAAGCAGCGTACACGATCACACACTCACGCATGCCCGCGCTGACGTGGGAGACGGCTCCGAGGCTATTGCCAAGTACCAGTTTTCGAGATGGCGCGTCGATACACGGTGGGTCAATTCGGTAGCCTGGCAGATAATGCATAACGGTGCATCCGGTTTGCCAACCCTTCTTCCGTTCGTCTTACCCACCCTGCCCAAACTTCCGGCCGCCTGCCCGCCGCCGACCCCTGTTCTTGCATTTATATGCACCCTTCTCCAGCTCACATGAGATCACCAGGACAGAGCCAAGACCGTATACTGTGATGAACAAGGAAGCGAGCTAGTATGTCTCGGACAAATTCTTGAAAGTCAGAGGGCGTGGTTCTAGCTGAAGAGCGTGCGCGTATTCATAGGCGAAATGACAGGAGTCGGTGGCAGGCAGGCAGGCGGCCGTGCCCCCTGGAAGTAAAGAATTGTCCCGGGAGGCATTGCAGCGCGTGCGCAGATGTGCTCTCACTTGAAGGCTTCCTGCCTTAGTTTCGCACCCCAGGTCAACATCGCGATCATGCATCCGCTAGGACTCTTCGGAGTGCAGAGAGCCTCTCTCGTCTGGTGAACAGGATTCAAATTTTCTGCAAAACCAGCCTCTTAGTGTTGTCCCACCAGCCATGTTCCAGTATCGTACTTCGAGCAGTGTCTCCATAATTCATCAAAGGAAGAGCATTCGCTATGATATTACAATCGAAATACATTGTTGACACCTCTTTAGTAACAGTCGGGTGTAAAGTCTATTTACCATCTAGCCTGAGTATATGCAACCTCGATGCAGTCTTTAACCCGCGAGGCCGGTACGGATGTCAAATAACGAATCATGTACACAATAATTAGCACTGCGTGATCTAGAGTTTCGTCGCCGTAGAGAAAGATGGTGAGCGGGGAAAGAAACCACTTGGCAGAGCGGGCGCGTTCTCTCCTTCGGCCCAGGGCTCTGGCACGCGCCCCATTATTTGCGCGTTCCTATCCATCATCACGTTATGTACCTGGCGAAAGAAAATGGAAATGATGAGTGGTAGCAACCAATCAGCATCGAGGACGAACCTGCATGCGGAGCCCATTGACGGTGTAATTCAGCCTCGAAACCTCCTCGTTCATGCGCAGCGCCTCGTTCCGCCTCTCCATGTCAGTGCGTCGGGCCAGCGAGTCGACAGCCGCCGATAGAGTAACGACCGAGTCGCGCAAGCCGCTGAGGGACCCCTCAAGAGTAGTACCCAGGTTCAGGGGCGCGACAGCCGCTTGAAGCGTGGAGTCCTGGTACATCCGCGCGCCGGCGTCCGCCAAGAGAGACATGCTGCCCCTGCGTTGTCCCGGCCACGACGCCGCAGGCTCGTTGGCCTCTGGGGGGAAGTATGCAGCCAAGGCGTCCGGGGTGGCGGGGTGCATCGCGCCGCTAGAGGAAGCATAGGCCATGAGCGACGCAGGTGGCGGCGACATGGTGCCCAGGTCAAAGGATGTTGGCCGCGTGTGGGTGCGAAAGGGGGCCGGGCGTCCGTGCGCGCCAGCGGGCGGGGTCGGCGTGTGGATCTCATTCGGCTGGTACCACGGTCCTAAAGCAAACTTGACACTGGCCATCTCGCGCTTCATGGTTTGGACGAGTCCCTCGAGCGCTTCGAGTTTGGCTTTCAGTATTGTGTTCTCGTCGGTAATGGCTGTGATCTTGGCGCTGTTCAGGCTGAAGAAGCCTTTGATGGACTCGTAAGGACAGTGAGGGACGTGGGACTCGGAGAGTGCGCTGCGAGGGCCTTTCCACGGGCACCCATTTTCGGCCTGCGTGCATGGGATTACATAGTCGGGGCAAGAAGCATTGTGTGATGAGAGATCCGAGCGGGAGAATTCGGCAGAGCAGAACTCGCAGGTAGTGCTTCGGGAAAAGCACTCAGCTTCGTGCACCTGCAACAGCAGTCAAGCCTGACCAACGACAGACAGACAAAAGCTGCAACTCACTTCGCGGTCTGTGTGCTTGATACTGCTTCTACAGCCCTCACATTCAACCAGGCGGGCCACACAATCACTCGCGTGTTTTCCCACATCCTTTCTGAGCACCATTTGATCGCAATCTCCTTCTGGACACGGAACGTGCACAAATTGGCAAGTGTCCTTGATATGGGCGGCGAGAAGCTGCCGCTGGAACGTCTGAGTACAGCCTCCTGAGCGCTCCGGGCACTCCACCAAGAGCTCGTCCACCAGCTGCGCAGCGCTCCGGTCAGATGTGGCGCGGGTGGTGCATGCAATGATGACTCACATGGCGGACGATTGGATTGGCTGGGATGAGATCGTGCAGAGACAGGGGAGACCGATCGACTGGGCACTGCGGTACATGTTCAATGGCGCGGGTTATGCACTCTTGGCAAAATGTGTGCCCGCAAGTACTTGTGCTCCAGGGATCGGTGAATGGCATGCTTTGATGCCATCTTAGTACCTGCCGGGCGCTGGACGAGCTCGCTGCTCACCGACATATACAGCACACCTATATTTCGCGTTTCAGAGGTGTCTATGTAGATCTGTGCCCTGGCTCACCAGATTCGCGTTTGGGACCTCAGCGTAATTGAAAGATGCAGAGTCAGTCATGTCCGTTATGCTATGAGTGGCCGCCCGAAGCTCTGACGACCGCTGGCGGCTATGGCCTTGAAAGGGTAGTCCGGTATCTGGAACGAAGTCTAAACACAAATACAGGTTTACGGTTCTTCGGAGGATGGCTGGAAGAGGAGAAGTGAAGGTCGGGATGCTGTGGGCCGTGTGGCTGTCCCTGCCTGATTTGCCATGTGACAATGACATTTGTGTCTGTGACAGCTTGGTGACAACCACGGCGTCTCCTTTGCGGTCTCTCCCCTTCTCTCCTCGCCGTCGATACTTCCTTCGCCTGCCGCGACCTGGCATTGTCCTGCCGGCTTCCATATCTTGCAAGCAGATTTCCTGCTTCTGAACAAATCTGGATGCTTTTGCCAGCAGACCGACCATAGTATGACTCCGTGGTAAAGCTGTGCATTCCTAGTGATTGCACAGTGTGACGCCAGTGAGTAGGGCGGGATCGTCGCATCCCTAATTGACGATAAGGTTCATGAGACGAATGAACAATTTACCAGCGTGCTGGGTATCCCATACTTGCAGCACTCGAGCTCAAAGACCAAGGTCTCATGAAGGTGAGTTTGCACACCATGCTCAAGTCGCATTTGCGAAGAGTTTCCCTGTGAAGGCTCGTTCCAGTGTTTTGGTTTCGTGCAGAGGGACCCTTCCCTGAGAGTCACAACGTTGACAATGGCCGTTCCCTCATTGTTGGTACGTAATGCTGTACTACTCGGGAGGAGAGAAGTACACTGCGACGGCGTCGGCACTCGGTGCTCGAGGGCACCCCGTGGGCATGATATAAAGTAGACGCAGCCTCGGGCTCTGCTACCAGGACAATGGACATGAACGGCCAACACTACCCCTTCCAAAATCGACGGCTTAGCCGTGATTCTAGTTCTGCGCCGACGAGCAGCACGCACTCTTCTTCTGAGTGGTCATTTTCAGAGGTCTTCACATACCAACACCCAGTCCCAGCCGAGGGTATGTCTACCCGTGGCCGGCGCAGCGCTACAGTCAGCTCGCAGGCACCGTCCTCATACTACCATCCATTCCAAAATCCCCCGCACGTCCCATACGTCGCGACCTCTTTCCAAAATGGTACGCCACAAAATATCAGGCGGTCCTCCGCCCCCATGCGGGCCTCGCAGGACGATCCCATCTCCCCGTGGGTGCCCTTTGGGCCTATCAGTCAAAGCCCAACGGCCCTCGGCGCCATTCACTTCCCCAACCCGCCAATCGCCCGCTCCAGAGCGGACCGGGCGTCCTCCAGCGAACACCTATATCTCTCCGCCCATCAGCGGAACCAGGTGCCTACATGGAGGGAGCAGCAGTACTCGGGAGAGTTCAGGCGCCGCGAGTTAGAGAGATTGGTGTCCGCTGAGGGCTACAAGCGCGTGGTGCGCAGCCCGAGTGGCTCGCGGGGCAGCAGGGGCTCCGCCCGGTCGACCTGCGCGACCGCAGGCTCGGGTTCATCGAACAGCGCCGACGGGGCTTCCGCTGGCTCGTTCGCGCCAACGGGAAGGACGCATACCTGCGAGTTCTGCGGAAGGGCCGAGATGCTCTCCACACTCAGAGAGCATTGGCTCGTTTGCGAGCGTAGGACCCCTATGCCCGAATCGAGGCAGGGCGTGTGGTTTGGCCGCCCTCGCCCCCGCCGTTGAAAATACACCCCGGAAATTCAGGGTCCAATTTATTTTTCTTTATATTCGTAAATATTTCACCGTCTCCCACACATTGGCGCGAGCGTCTTTGCATGCATATATGTATATGCTACTATATTAGCCTTTTCTCATTCTGCTTAATATGTCAAATCCAATCTGTCTCGTTTTTCACTCGAGAGAAGGTTTCTCAATGGTTACTGTATGTTCAAATTGGTTTATATAATATATTTTGTGAACCAGGTTGGGAAATCGTCAGTTCAAGGTACGTTGATGTCAAAAAATATATATCCACTGTAGTTACCATCTGGAAAGCGATTTAAATCAATGGTGTGGCAATATAAAAAAGAGGGTCAGGATCGGGGCAGACGTACAAAGCGGAGGTTCAAATTCGACGCCACCGGGTTTAGCCGCTTCAAGTTTGACTTCTTTGCCCCGATCGACTCTCAGTCGTTGACCACTGTCACTGCGTCTGATTTGGCTGACTAGCGACCATTTCCCCAAAAATACAATATTGCGATCTTTCTTCGAGTCCATCGCTTACGATTTCATTTCTTAAATTTCTTCCATCCTCCTTTGATTCTTTTCCTCCATTCTACGCCGTTTCTTTTCCTCCGCCGTCTTGTGGTTCTGTTTATCCACCCAGCGCTGAGCAAGAGTTTCAGTTTCAGTTTGCGTCAACGAGGGAATTGAAGTTTACCATATATTCCTCTACTTCTTTGTTCTGGGTCGTAATGTCCTCACTTTCAAACCTCGTTATGATCTCCCTGGTCATCAACTCCAACATACCCAGAGAGTTGTCATCAAGGCTGTAGTTTGTTTTCTTGCTCCCCTCGCCATCCGCCCAACGATGCTCTAACTTGATACTCCCGACTGCATAAGGGAACGCTATGAGCCATATTGCTTTCTCAACGCCCCTCCACGTTGGGGTAAGATGGAGGTGTCGAATGTGGCTTTCAGCTCTCTGTGTTGTACAAATTGGGAGCAGGAATCGGGTCAGGAATTTTGGGAATGTCGACGGATCGCTCCTTCCAACTGTCGTTATGATGTAGATGAGGTGGTGCATTGGAGCTATGGTGGCTGATGTTACTATCACAGCATGCTTGCCGATGCCGCCCTTCCCTGTACTGCTATTCTGAGTTTTAATTGATTGGGCCCTCAGAGCATTGTCCAGCGCGCGAGCATCTGAGACCTTTTGTGAATCTTTCAAATATTGGCTGCAGAAAACGGCGAGGGGATGCGAGCTAGAAACATACGCGACCGCAACATCTCCCCTGGATATAGGGAGCGTTCGAAGGTATGGCGCCTCGATTATGTCGGGGCAGCGGGGGATGTCGCAGAACGGCATGTTGTAAGAGTGCACTAGAAATCGATAGACGCTTGAGTAGGCCAAGATGGGACTGATAAGCAGAATATCTTACCTGTGATTGGCTCAGGAGGCGGGCGCTAAATCTGCAACCTGACCTCACAAAGCGCGCCTATTTTGTAAATCTGGTGTCATGACCTGCTACGTGATTAGTCAAGCCACACCGTACCTGTTTAATCTTCCCTATTTGCCTCCAATCTTGCTGCATGACTTTTCTACAGAACAGTAGCAATGCCGACAAAGAAGAACGGATAACTCGGTTTCCTCTTCTCGCTTCATACGTGACCATCAAACTCGACCCGGTCATGAGCGTGAAAAATTTGGAGGACGATGATGCCACCTCCGCAGCGCACCACGCTACTAGCAAAGTGTATGTAGGCTATCTTGTTAATGTATGTATATTTCTATTTGCATCCATTTAGAAAGAGTTGTCGAATGATCTTCTATGATCTCAGTACGGAGACTGGATTGATGAATCGGACGGGGAATATGCCAACTACTTGATCCATCTATTGCGATCAGGCCTCCCAAAGCCATCGACGGACGGGCTGATCGAAGAGTACATGTGCATACCTGTCTTCCCAAATACCGACCACCCGTCTCGTGAGCCTCTCACACCGAGTGGCCCCCTGCCTATTGGCTGGTCTCATTGCTACCATGCGGCTTTCGAAACGGCATCCCTTCGTGTCCCAGTCAGATACGGAAACAATCCAATACCCATTCAATTGCCCCTAACAGAACAGGCCAAACACCTCACTTCTATCAGCGAAGACTATAAACGTAGCGAAAACCTGATGCAAGCATCGCAACCAGTTAGCTTGCCGTCAATGACTGAATTCCGATCGGAACGTGCGCCCTCCCCGGTGCCCAGCGAGGATCCAGACGAATTCGTCGCCTCAAAGCAGTCTCTCTCATCAGGAGGACGCAGCGTCTCTGTTGCTTCCACAGATGAAGATGACACATTGAAACGCGTGCCACCACCCATTGCGGCCATATCTTATGATCTTGATGCTGTATCATCACTAGAAGACCCTCAGGACCTCTTGGCGGAAATTAGATATGTCGAAACGTATGTCCTCTGCCATCGTGACGCCATGCATATTCCGCTGTATATTATTGAAGGAGAATTATAGGCTGTACCATGAAGCGCGTGCGCGAGCATCAGCGCAAAGAGTGCAGGCAAAGGAAGAACTGGCCCGCGCTATCAAAGAGGCCCAGATGCTCGATGAGGCCACCTATAATACCTTCCAATCCAACCTCATCTCTGTACCTCAAGTGAATCCAAGTGCTGCTCCCGAAAGCGCCCCCAGCTCCAACGGCAATCCAATCCGTAAGATTGTGTCATTTCTAAGCAAAACCCGACTCTCTTTCCCTCCTGCCAAATCCATCAAACATATGGGCGAGCCTCCCTTCAATTCAGAGGAATGCGTCGAGACGCAAGAATGTCACGGCGGCTCAGTACTACAGCCAGCATGCGAGGACAGAAATCCTCAGCTCACCAAGCCGCCGCCGGATCAAGAAGCCGGTGTCAACGTCGCAGGAGAGAAGCACTACAGCAGCGCCTCCTCAGAGAACATACACGATAGAGCGCTGTTGGCAAAGGATCATTCCGAGGCCGCCATGCTGCCATTGAGTGAAGGAGCTGATGTTACCGTTTCGGGAGGTGAAGACGGTACAGCGCTACAGTTGGCATCCAAAGCAGGTGATGTCGAATTTGTCAAGCTGCTGCTGGACCAAGGGGCCGATGTTAACGTCGCAGGAGGGCGGTATGGCACCGCGCTGCAGGCAGCATCTGCGGAAGGTCACCTCGAGATCGTCAGGCTACTGTTGAAGCAAGGAGCCAATGTTAATGACGCAGGTGGTCCGCGCGGCACGGCACTGCAAGGAGCAATCATGAAAGGCCAGTTCGAGGTCGCTCGGTTGCTTCTGGATGCAGGAGCTGACGTCAATATTGATGGAGATGGACGAGGTACAGTATTGCAGAGAACATCCGAAGAGGGTCATCTCGACATCGTCGGGCTGCTGCTGGACAAAGGGGCCGATGTCAACGCTGCGGGAGCGTACTACGGCACGCCTCTGTATGCAGCATCCGAGGAAGGTCATCTGGAGGTTGTCAGACTGCTATTGGACAAGGGAGCCAATATCAACGCCGCAGGAGGGTACTACGGCACAGCATTGCAGGCAGCATCCGCGGGAGATCATCTTGAGGTCGCTACTCTGCTCCGGGAACGAGGAGCCGTCGAGTTTGAGGAGGATTCGTACTCGGATTATTAGGACTCGGATAGAACGATGTATAGATCACGGCTTGTGAGCCTTCAGACCTACACCTGAACGAGACAGGCTGGTTCGCGGCACGGATAAAATGTTCGAATACAACAGCTTGGATTTTTAGATAGGCCAGAATAGCGAAGTTTCTTTCTTTTTTCTTGTTTGAAAATAGACTGGCAGAGTTGAAACCGAAAAGCTACAATTCGAGAATGCCGTGAGCCCATCTATTGGCCCTAAATGTTGAGATTTTGGCTCGTTTATTCTTTCATGCGATAGAGAGCAAGTTTCTTGGCAACTACTGCATGACTATTCAGAAAAAATATTTTAAAACTTGCCCCAGCTGGCCTGGGAGAATTGTGAGTTCAGGATATCGTGATATCAGACAAGACATACCTGATGTAGCTATCCGTTGAGAAAAAGCGTTTTTACATCTAGTCAATGCAATGGTGTGGCATCATTACAATAAGGAGGAGGTCAGGAAGAAGTGGGAAGGCTCAGAAAGTTCGATTGAAAGTGTGTTCTCGGACGCTCCCCAGGCTGACGCTCCCGGATTGAGCCGCTTGTGAGGGACACTGCCAGCGATAGTCTGACTGTCTGAGTCGTTACCACTACGTCTGATTTGGCTGCCTGGCGACTCTTCTTTACTCTTTCTGCGCTCGGCAACATACATAACCATATGGTCATGGGGCCCTCTGGTCGATCGGACATCATGGTGTTCGTGTGCAATGATCAACTACATTGTAGGGAATCGACCCCCCTACCAGAGCGGCCGTCCGAGCCGAAGGCACTCAGGTGGTAGCCTGAATATGAAATACTAAACGGGAGCTTGGAGTTCTGAATTTAGTGATTACTCTTCATCTCCATTATATATGCCCTCTCGAGTTTGGCTGGGTGAGCCTCGTCGCTCGGAATCATCTCCCGGTCACGCACCTGTCAGTCGCATCATCCTTCGGTTGTTGGACTTACATCAGAGATGTTGGGAACTCGGAGAAGGATCATAGAGATAGACAGTGTCGGAGAAAATGGTTTTTGGCCCTGCTCGAGCAGAGACCCTCTAGCACCGTATGACACGTCGCAATCAACGACACCTGTCACAGAAAGAAGATTCCAACCAAACGAGGACTGCTTGGATGCCGCATTGTATGCCAAGGACTGATACTGTCAGCTGTGCGAGCCAATAGGACTGGCTGACTCTGCCGAAGGTGAGACCTGTCACTGCAGTTGACTGGTTTGGTCAATGTTCAGTTGGGTCAGTGCGGATTCTTGCTTTTCTATTCTGATTCTTCCTCCACAGCACTGTCTCAGTTAGCGATCATCCTTCAAAATGTGCCTTTCTTGAGTCTCTGAGAGGTGCGCTATTTGAGAGTTTCTGAATCGCATATCAATGGCCTAATCAAGGATGTTGTTCAGTAAGATCTTCAAAATCAGGCAGTTCTGGTCTCCTGAAGACCTTTCAAGCTATGCTTGTATGCATTACGCATCGCCATACGCCTATTTTGGAATTCCAACTCTGGCATGTCAAAAGTATTCTGCTCACGACCTGGCAAGGGCGTTCAAAGACGCCGCCGGGACCTTGATAGCCGCATTAGTTATTCTGCGATGTGCACCGCACCCGTACCAACTACAATTCACGTGGCGACGTCTGAACATCCCAACTGCGCGGGATATGTGGTCATCTGTCCGAGTGCGGGCATCCGCATGGGCCGTACGCTGCAACGTTGCGACGCATACACAGCTAAACGCGTTCTAGAAATCAAATAACCGAGTTGAGCAGAAAGCTCACGAAGCCTGCTTCATCCTACTATATCGGCGGATCATCGCCACCAACAACATTTGATGCACGCACGGTACGCTCTCAATCCGCAAGAAATAACACAATGTTTTGAGAGAGCTGTTCTCATTGCAGTGGAGTTCTTTGTCGTCCGCACGCAGCTTATCTTGGCCGCCCATATGGTAGGCCACTCTTTTCGTAGGTGATGCGAAATCAACGACGGGATTGAAACCATCGATCTACATGCCGGGGTGCCCGATGCTTCTCGTCCTGTGACGCCATCCCATCGGAGCGGATGTGTCGAATTTCAGGACCCCGCACTCCCGCACCCCGCAATCAGAGCGCAGTAAAAATATCTTTGTTCTTCATCAACCTTTTTGTGTTTCGAATAGCTTCGCGCATGTGGACCTGCCACCTCAATGCGACACTTCAGGGTCAAGATGCGGGGTGATTTGCTTTGCGGGGCGTTATGCGGGGAAATTGCCAATAGTTTCGGCCTGCCAACCCTTGTCAACAGTGGTCCGTTGACTCAGCTTGAGCTCGGCGCGTTGAGCGACGGAGATCGATCCGCTGGGGTGTCAGTTCAGCCCAGTGATCTCTGCGAGACTCTTGTGATATCGGGGTATGCCGAGGCCATACAGCATTGTCGAACAGTGATACTCCTGAACTGCTGGATTTTGGAAGAATTTACTGACTCTGGATGTTGTGCGATGACAGTCGTGCGGAAGCAATTTGAGGACAGTTATCGGGCCTCAATGGCCTATCTCCTACTACTCTTGGGCTCCCGCAGAACAACAAGCTGTTGCTATGCATGCGAAAGGTTGTCAACTGATGCAATTTTGGTAGATGTTGCACGAGGGCGGCAGACAGATCGGTGGATGTACGCGTCAAGTGATGTCCGCCCGGGCGCTTTGCGTCGCGTCTCTCGGACCAGCTGCCCTTCTTACCCTTTTGCCTCGGGACGATCATGTCTGACTATAAATATGAGACTGCACTGTGTGATGGTCAGACGTGCGCAGCTGCATTCCCTCATTCTCTATGTGGTTCTCTTCACTCGCGTTCGTCTTCGTTGCTGTGGGTTCGGCTATCGCAGCTGTACGTCGATCTATCCATTCCAAACGTGTAGCGGTACTGATGGGGTCTGGAAATCTAGCCCACGTCGATTGAAGGGTCCTTTGTTGCACGCACGACTTATCCTGATGCCCAATATGATGTTCCAACCTCGAATCTATCGGCAGCCTTGGTCGTGAGTTGATTCAATCGCTTGCCTATGACGTGTATTGAATCAATGCAGGTGCCGCAAGGACTCACCAACACCGCCGGAATAGTTTTGTTGGTACATGGTACCGCGTCAACGGGAAATGAAACCTGGGGTTCTTCGTGAGTAACTCCACTGATCCCAATGAAGGCATCATGACTGACCTAGTTGCAGGCCTTACAATCTTCTTCTTCCGGCGAAAGGATACGCGATTGCTTGGGTAAATCTCCCAGGGTATGCGCTAGGAGACGCTCAGACTACGGCGGAGTACGTTGCGTACAACATCAAGCAACTTGCCCCACACAGCGCTACGGGAAAAGTTGCAGTCATCGGTCACTCTCAAGGCGCTGGCATCTCTATACAATGGGCCCTCTTGTACTGGCCATCAATACAGCCATTGGTCTCTCGCTACATTGCCCTGGCTGGCGATTTCCATGGCACTGATGAAGGCCCATTGGCCTGTGCTGCCGAGGATCTGCTTCGCGGGGGTTGCCAGGCTTCAGTTCTCCAGCAAACGTCGGGCAGCAAGCTTCTTGCCGCACAGAATACACGAGGGAACACAGCATTGGTACCTACAACATCCATTTACACGTATGTATGGTCATCTATATTCCGTGGGCTCGAGTTGATTGGATATGACTATCAGGAAATACGACGAGATTATCCAAGATGAAATCAGTAAGTTTGACTCCTGTGCGGATAACGCTTTCTGCTAATCTGAGGAAACGCTTATAGTTCATCCTACATCAATTCTCCCTGGAGCCGACAACTATGCGCTTCAGAATCTCGATGTCTGTGGCCCTTTGCACCTTTGCGACCATTTCACCATGGTCGTAGACCCGGTATGCTTCCATGGAACACCTCAATTTCTTGTACTTATCATTAATTGTCCCAGGCCGCTTATGGCATCGCTCTGCTCGCTCTTGGTGCTGGCTCCGGCACAACACCTATCAGCGAGTTCAACTCGCTGTATTGCAGGTACGTTCGCTCCCTTTCGCCCTTGAAAACCATGCTGACATAACATCGAAATTAGTTTTTTCGTTGATGACGAGCTGCTCAACCTAACGGCAGTACCTAAATTGATCGAATCTGCATTTGACGCGATCCTTCAAGTGGCTGGCGGAGGAACCGCAATCAAGTCAGAGCCACTTTTGAAAGAGTGAGTCTCAGCCGAGCCAAGCATGTTTCCAGTGACAATATGCTGACCGCAAAATTAGATATGTGTGCGCCGCAGGCGATGCAGCTGCGAGTCTTTGCGACAGCACCAGTGCTAGCAACTAAATTATGAAGACTATTTAACCTTTCACCTTTGGGGCTGTTGTAGACGATTATCATTTGTACAATACGCAATGACCGCGATGAATACCTGACTGTTTGCACATCTGGGCGGCGAATGGCGCCTCAAATGAGGAAACAGTTTGATACATTTAAAGAGTAATAATTCATTTGCCACACAACACGAGCATACAGCCCAAGATAAAGAGTATTGTGAGTATGGTATATATAGTGTCTGGTCCAATCAAAACCGGTCCAAAAGAGGAGGCAAGTAATGTATGTTGCAGGATGTAGAATCCGCTTTTCGTTCGCCACGATCAAACAGACAATTAAACAATTAAAGCTTGCAGCTTCTTGAAGTTGGGGGTACCCAATCCGGTAACTGAGAGAAGATTTGAGGTGAGCAAAGGCTGCACTGAGAAGGAGGCCGTGAGACTCACGTGGGTCCCAACCGGTGGTGGCGTTGAATCCTTCAGTCCCGCAGCCGGGGTTGTTACCAACCTGTCATTTATAAACATCATGGAAATTCGACAAGGATAGTAGAAACTTACTGTGATGTCGTTGAGACCTTCATATCCCTTGCTGTACAGGAACGGATTCAAGAAGCCGAGTGCAGGCAGTCCCTTAGACTTGCGGTAGTCGTTCAAGAGCGCGACAAAGCCGGCAAAGGTGGGAGAGGAGGCAGACGTGCCACCGACGCTGATGGGCCCGCCTTCGTAGAAGACACGGAAAAAGTCGCCCTCTGCAACAGTGACGTATCAGCATATGCACTATGCTACTCAGTAACCGATACCACTTACGGGCTGAGACGTCAGGAATACCCTACAAGTGCTATGTCAGTTGATGATCTCTGGAGTCAGAATGAAGGATACATACGCGGCCGGCTGGGTTGTAAAGACCCTTGTAGAGACCCTTGGGAAGTTTGCTCAAATATTCGGTGACAGCGAACTCCTGGTACGCGGGACGAGGGAACTAGTTAAATGCACATTGTAGTGAGCCCAAATTAACGACGCAAACGGGGACCACGTACGTAGTTACTGAACCCACCCCCAGAGCCGAACCTGGAGACAGCGGTCTCAGGGATATGGTTCGTGGCTCCGACTGAGGTGACACTGGCGATGTCAAAAACCGATTAAAATCAGTTGCACGACTTGGTGCATCTGAAAACTTACAAGGGGCAAGAAGAGGGGAAGAGGGGGATGAAGACAGTCTCGTTTTTGGCATTCTTGCAAGTGGTGGTGGCCGGGTCGCTATTGCCATCGCCAACACCTCCATCGCCAGACGAGAACAAGAGACTGACACCACGAGCACCGAGCTGGGCAAAGCTGTTGCAGGCGCGTAGCGCGTAGGAGAGAGGGACGGTTTGCTCATCGTCATCGTAGGATGTGGAGATGGTTGATGGCGGGTTAGGGTGCGACAGGATGTAGTCGAGCCACTGAAAGGAAATCATGAGTAAGAGGAATGGTGCAATGCAGGTATATATACATACATCGACGTAGGGTTCGTTGGTATTCGCTGCAAAGAGCGTCAGAGAGTCAGCGTTCTATCACATACGAACGATTATTTGAGTTACTTGGTGTGTTTTCATCAGGGATATATGGTGGGCTCCCACCAGTCGACCAGAAAGTGCCAGGGGTAGGGTAACTGCGATGGAATCAACAAGTCAGTGGCGAGTGCTGATATAGGTGCGAGGAGAAGACTCACGAGATTCCGTACGCGAATTGAGTATCAAGATTGGCTTCTATGCCTGCAGCATCGGCAGTCTGGTTGTTCAAACCACCCTTGAGAAGAACCAATTTATATGAACTGTTGACGGCGGCAGGAACCTGATCCTCATAGAAGGCCTTAAGGTCCGCATTGTTGGCATATTGCTCCAGGTAGGCTGTGATGCCAATTGCGTTCTTCTTAGTCTCAGTGGGGACGTATCCGACAGCGTTGTAGATCTGCTTGAGACAGTCGACAGTGATGGTCTGGTTGCAACTCGCGTCAACGGTAATACCATTGCCGGCGGAGATAGTTCCAGTAGCCTGGACAGTGGGCGCAGGTGCTGTCGAGCCAATGTTAAGGGTGCTCCTCATGCCTTTGAAGCGCGCGAACAGAGTCGTGGGTTGGACGAGGTCGATGTGCTCGTGGAGGTGCTCGGGGAGACTGTACTCGGTGGTGCGGACGGCAGCATCACCGCTCTCGACGTGTGACCAGATGTGATATTTCTGTCAATGCGAAATTAGAAACGAATTACGCGTCTTTGAGTGAGTATATGCACTCACAGTGTCAAGCATGTCCTCTGCCTTGCTCACTGGCACCTTGATGTAGGCCCAATCCTTGGCAGGGCTCCTTGTCACGTCGCTTTCGGCGATCCCATGAGATGCAAGCCACGCATTGACGAGGTCAATGCTCTCGTCATGGGGGGCGACGATGGCCTCAACCTCCTCCTTGGACAAGTGCGCGCCATATCTCTCATGGTTAGGGTCGCTCACTTCGTAGAGGTGCGACTATTGTTTCCGAGGTCAGTGTCTGGTATAATCGCGTCGCGCGAAGAACGCACCTCCAAAACAGAGAAGTTGGGCTGCGGCAAAGCAATTCGCAGCTCAATCACGTAGTCAGCGGGCGCCGCGGCCTGCTTGACCCAGCCTTGGGGGTGGGCGACGCTCTCCTTCACCTTGCATCCCTGCCTTGAAGGACGAGCTGCAACAGACAAGGCGAACGCGAGCAGGAGCCAAGATGCTGAGAACTTCATGACCAGGATTTCGAAGGGGGAGGAATGATTCAACATAACAACGAAAGAAGCCCATACTTATGTTGATCGGTGTGAGCCGGCCAGGTAAGCTTTTGACAGGGAACCATATGCCATCTTCGCAGGTGCCTCGACGAAGCCAGGGCGGGACATGCTATCGCGCGTCCTGCGTTACTGACAGCATGCAACATTCTTGATAGCTTGATGGCGGCTTCCGCATGGCGTATATCCGGATCGCAACTTGGCGGCGAATTCCCAACAGACCTATGATATGACGCAATTCCAACTTCTTATTCTGTACTATAATGTACCATACATACATTTTCAGTCTCATGCCATGCCTACGTCTGCCAAAGAAGGTGCAGCCTTGTGGCTGGCCATTGTATGTGCCGAACTCGGCTGCACTTGCATCTTGTGCGCGCGACATTCCGCAACAAAGTCCGTGAACATCTGTGCGAAAGATGAGAAGAACATGAGAGATTGATCGAGAGCAGGCATTTAATTTGACGCAAACCTCAATGGTATCTAAAGGTCCACCAGCACTCTCAGGATGGAACTGCACCCCCCACACCTTCTTGCCGGATCCTGGAGTCGACTTGATACCTTCCACCGATGAATCATTGCAGTTGATGAAGAATGGCTCCCATCCTTGGGGGAAGGGATCCTGCAGCTTCAACGCATATTGATGGTTTTGGCTGGGAAAACAATTGGTCAGCTTATTTGGCCGTCCGGTGGCAACAAGCGAGCTTACCTCGTAACATAGACCCTTCCAGCAGTGATTGACCCTGAAGATGCCAGTGCTAGCACCGGCTGGTTATGTCCTCGGTTACCGAAGGTCATGCGGTATGCATCCAGGCCTGCAGCAATTCCAATTATCTGGTGTCCCATGCAAATCCCGAAGATGGGCTTGTCCCATTCCTCCAGCGTGGTGCGCAGCTTGAGCGCGGCGTCCATGCATTGAGATGGGTCACCGGGCCCGTTCGTCAAGAAGAGCCCATCAAACTGATCGCGAATTGAATTGAAATCGTAGTTCCAAGGAAGAACCGTGATCGCGGCATTGCGCCGCACCAGAGCGCGAAGGATGTTGGCCTTGGCGCCGAAGTCGAGAACGGCGATCTTAACGGTGCCGGTGGGGTTAAGTTCGTAGGGCTCCTTCGTGGACACCTGGTCGACGAGATTCTCGGCCGAGGGGTCCCAGTATTCGTGTGCTTCGGGGGCAGGAGAAGTCACATCAGCTCCCACAGCGATACGACCCAAGGTTGTGCCTTGGTCACGCAAAAGACGGGTAATCGCTCGAGTGTCAACCCCCGTGATCCCGGGGACATTGTGGCGATGACACCATGATGCAAGAGATTCCACCGCTGAGTGGTGAGAAAACTTCTCAGCAACATCTCCCACGACGATAGCAGAGCACTGTATGCCAGATGATTCAAGTAGAACACCGACATCCTGGGAATCGATTGGCGTTTTGTTGTGGGGTACGCCGTAATTCCCTATGAGCGGGGATGTGAATACAAGAATTTGCCCACGATACGAGGGGTCGGTCATGGACTCAGTGTCTGGAGGATGTGTCAGTTCCTGGTCTGGTCGAGAAAGACGTCATACGCACATGAGGTTATAGATGTAGAAAAGACAGTCTCCCCGAAGATACTGGTGGGTGCACCGAACGACCGACCCGTGAATGATTGGCCAGTCTTGAGGTGCAGTACAGCGGGGGGCAATTTTGTGAGAGGGCCTGCTTGAGATGCCAGACCCCTTGAAAGTTGTGGTACACGAATGAATTGACGAGCAAACATATTGTTGATGGAGATGGCGTTTAGAAACTGAGCAAAGAGAAACACAGGTCACTGAGGTAACTGGGGGTTTCGTTCAGTGGAGAACTGGTGGTGTAATCAAGGCTGCTCACTCGTCGCGTGTGTGTTGAGTGAAAGTCATATACCGAGCAGATGCTCTGCTGAAAAGAAGAGTGGGCGAGCGAGTCAAGAGTAACAATTTTCCAATTCCAAAAAGTCCGTAAGATGTACATAATTGCTATAAGGGTCACGTGTGGGTCGGAAGGAAGGTGTGTTCCGCTATAAATTCGGTCAAAGGGAACTGGTCAGGCCTGATTACTGATTATAGCCGTTTATGAGTCGGGGTGTGTCTCTTGAATACCAGCTTGGCTCTCGCCAGACCAATACTACTAACAGTGAACGCGGCAGGGCAGAGCAGACTGATTACCTACATTACCTCTAACAATGATATCGTGCAGGACTACAGAAGTTCAATCATTGATATCACTACGAAAGCTAATGCTGAATAATATTGTCCCAGACGTATGAGAGATATGCAAGATTAATGAGTGATGTGTCTAAAAGAATGAATGAAGCCCGGTTCTCTTCTTCGGTTTTATCTGCGCACCGGCCTTCCTAGAGTTTGGGATGTGAGACGCCTTAGCATCAGAGTCTTCTCCAGAGTCGTCTGAA
>JACXVL010000464.1:0-48414 GCA_014898675.1 Athelia sp. TMB | reverse complement strand
TCGTTAAAGACTAAGGTCTCAGCTCTCTCAAGCAGTCTTGATCTATCTCTATCACTATCGATCTATTCACACCCTTTGTCCGATTATATTTTGGTGAGTAACTAGCAGAGACTGTTACAGCACGAAGGTCGTGGATGGACTGTGTGCAAATGAACAGGGGGTTTCGAAGGACTTCTAGTTGGCGACGTTGAAGAGGTGACAACTGTGCAACCTTTCTGAGAGTTGAGAGAGAGTGGTTCTGGAGGGGACCTGTGATACGAGGTCTCTGTGATCGGGTTCTTTTTGCGATCGGGGTGTTTGTCATGCAGGTAGTTAAGGAATAATGGATGCTCTGCAGTCTGCGGCACGCTAAGCCGGAAGAGAACGAAGGATGTGAACAAAAGTCCGTTTTCAACTACTTCGTGGGATACAATTGCTAATTCTACTTGAATAACAACCGTGCAATTGCTCTGGAGATGCCTGCTGCTTTTGATTATTATGCAGTGCTGTGTCGCAACAGAGAGAGGAATGAAACCTCAACGAACGTCACAATGAAGTGAACATCGCAACAGGACACGGGGTAAAGGTAGTGCAGTGGGTTGCTAATCGTATGGAAAGGGGAGTAGTAAACGAGCTTCAGCTCAAGCGCGGTGTGATGCTGGTATTTGGTTTTAATACCCTAGGATATCTGGTCTATACAAACAAGAGACGGGATGCTCCTAGTCGGTTCGAGTGGGACAAGGTTGGCCGCCTTAGTCCTAGACTGTGAAATAGTACACTAATTTAGTGACCGAAAAGGGACTTACCGAGACTAGTTTAGTTTAGTGGCTAAACTAAACCTAATTGGGAACAGTGGCTGAGAAGACTGAAACGACTTAACCTTAACTGTCGAAACTTGAAACACTGTGGCTTACCGAAATCGCTTGCCGGTGCCTACCTCTTGTAGAGCACTTAGAGAAACGAAACCGAAACCTGGCAGACTAGACTCCCTGTCTAGGCTGACCAAACTGGGGGGTGAGAAACTCAAAGATAGTAACTTGGCTACGTACACGAGATCGGATCCTTTATATACTATTTCTAAGTTCTATTTTTAGATGCCAGGCACCACTGTCTCCTTGGGTTTCTATTTTTAATCACTCATTCTTCCTCCTGATTGGCTGTTCCTTGAACAGCCACAACTCTGCTTCGTCATCTCTGCTCTTGGCTTCGTAATCGGTGTCTTTATTTAGATCTGCTAAGCTGGATGATCAGTAAGCGAAGCGAACTATACCCCTAGTTGGTGCACTATTTTTAAATGGCTCCTAGGATGATTAATACTGCTTCGTAAGCTTTTTTGCTTATCAATAATTTGGCTGAGTCGTTCTGGTGAGTTGATTGGTCATGTGGTGACAAATCTGACGGAGTCACTAATTATTGTTCCTGAAGAGGGCACCTATTTTTGCCACAGGCTGGTCGACTGTTGGGTAGTCCTAGGGGGATGTCCGATGTTTTCGCATTATATGGTGGTGGCGTGTTCTAATCCCTTCCCTGGACGTTTCTTTGGTAGTATTCTTTCCTGACTCCTTCAGATGACCATTCTTGGTGTGAGAAATGATCGGGGACTTGGGAGGGTTGACAGGTGGCGTTCTTCCATTCATAGAGTTAACTTTGAATGGATTTGGGTTAGCTTCGGGCGTGGACCCTGAGTGTTGCCATTCTCTGTCTCTTTTTACCTCGTTGTTTTTGTGGAATCGGGTTTCCTCCTTGTCTCCCTTCTGCCATCATCGTGGTGCGTATCATCTTTTCACATCTTTTCCCTGTCCTCATGCTTTTGGCTATTCACTTTACAGCTTTTTGTCTTTAGGTCATCCCGCTCCATCACTAATTCCGGTCCTAAGAAGGATATTGTTGTGGTCCCTGGCATCACAGATTTGACTCGTTCTGGTGGTCGAGATGCTTGATTTGTCACTTCGGTGAGTACTAGCTGTATTTTCTGGGGTCGTGTGATTTTTGAAACTGACTCTCATGGGCTGGTCGTACTAGTCCCATTCCCCCGTTTCACCATGTGGAAACCTCGCGTCGTTATCCTACCGCAATTTTCCCTGATGGGACAGACTTAGGATCTGCGACCTTCCTCAGCGGCAGCTTCATGCCCGACGATCCTTCCATCTATTTTGTCAATGAGGGCAGCTTTAGACGTAACACCGAGTTCGTCCTCAAACCTCATGGCATACACATTGTGCTGGGGGAGGTTACAGCTTTCGAGCGTGACTACGCCATGTTTCGATCCTTCTTCAAGGAACCCTTCAACGGAACTCAATTCATGCTTCTCCTCATTGTTCCCTACCGTCTGGGCTTCCTTTCCCAGTTCGATATGGACACCGTTGATGCCGATGGTACCCGCACCTGTCTTGCCCAACTCAATCTGCCTCTCATTGTCCAGGTGGACTCTTGCGTGGTGACGGAACACGAGGACTCTGATTCCTCAGACTCCGATTCAGAGCTTTCGGACGAGACCAACATTACCGATCCTGAGGATGATACATGTGTTACTGTGGGTGCTCGTTCAACTGGTTCTTCCTTCCCGGGGATGTTTAATTCATCGGTTTTGGGGTTTGCGGGGGAGGCAGGGAATACTTTTCGCCGGCAGATGCGTGTTCCGTCTGACCAGGTGTTCGGAGTGGGTCAGTTCATGGAAGAGTAGTGCGGACACTTATCGTAGTTTGTTGGGCCCTCTTTTCCTTTCTAGAGCCCTTTTATTACTTCGCTATGCCTGTCATCCTACCTATATTTAGAATATGCTCTCGATACTGCTTTTGATTCAATAGCTTTCAATGTCCTTTCCATCTTCTGGCGTGACGGGGTGTTTTCCACTTTGCGCCACTTTTGAATGATTTTGGAAACTGTTTCTTGGCATTGCTTTTAGTAATTTTGACAGATTCCGTCTCGCCATTGTGTGGGTAATGCCGGCAATGCTTTATAGTTTTGGTTCGTAATTTTCTGGCGTACTGACTCTTCTCTTCTTCCTTTCCTCCCATTCTCTACTCTGGTGTGACCCTCCATTCTTGCATATCTGGCCCTTCCTCAGGTGGGTTGCTCTTGCTGAGGGACTTCTGCTGTGAGTGTTATTAATTTTGCCACCTTCCAGACTTTTGACCTTAAATGGGTTCTTTTCTAGTTGTGAATTATACATCCGAAGGCGGTGTTATTGGGTTTCCTGAGTGGCCTGTGGATTCACGGTCGATTTCAGAATCGGGGTCGGAGATGGAATCTTTGTGTGCACTTTTCCTGACTGATTTGAATCGTCTGTGCTGACTATTCCTTTTTACGTGGCTAGGTCCGATGTTTTAGGCTCAGCGAATCGTTTGCAATCCTTCGCAGATTACTCTGCTAGCTCTTTGACCCATCGTCGCCCTCCTTCATGTCCTCCCATTCTTCCTATCCCTTGGCATGAAGCACCTATATTGTTTGGTGGCTTCTTGCCCGACGATTCCAACACCTTCTATGTGTTTTTCGGATCTGCAACGGGTTCCACTTCATTCTTCCTACCCAGCCTGCATCAGTTTGTGGTTCTAGGCCGAGTCCTTTGGGTGGCCTCCAACTATGCGGTTTATAGTGCCTCCACCGAATTTCGTGCTGGGGCTGTTCCCTCCACATTCTCATTCCTTACTATGTGGGGTCACCAATCGTTAATCTTGCGGAATATCGTGATTGGGTCTGCTCATCCACCCTCGAGATTCGTCTTCGTGACAAATGGTCCCTTCGCTCTTCCCTTATCTCTGATTGGTCGACCGGCCCCTTCTCAACCCATTTTCCCTGGGAGACGCCTCCGGTTGATGAAGATCAGGAGTTTGATCGCATTCTAGCTGCTGTAAGGTCGGAGGACGAGTCTTTGTGGGTGCCTTTCTCTGCGCCTGCATTGGAAGGTGAGGTGGAAGATATGGTTCCTCCAGGTATTCCTCTTACTTGGAAAATGGATCGTTGGGTACCTTCATCTTCGCCGTAGACCTTCTTCGCAAATTTAGTACTAGTTGTTTGTTTGTCTTTTCCTGTCTTCTGCATTTGATTTGATTTAAACTACATTTCATCTATGTTCGACTATGAACCCAGTTCATGGTATGACAGCGGCTTACGACGACTGGGGAATGCCAGAGACTTGAAGGGGCCTGCAAGGGATCGGACCAAGTAAAAAGATCTATCCTAATGTTAGGACTAGAACTCGTTGCTTGTAAATGGTCGGATCCGACTAAGTGAACTTGATCACTTGAATAGACACTTGCGTTCTGTTGCAAGGGCGAAGAGAGATGAAGACGTTACGCGCAAGTGTCTGGAGAACACAAGTTAATTATTAAGTACTCGAGAGTATACAAGGGGGCTTACCTGGAGAACACAAGAGGATAGATCTTGGTTCTCCGAGGTAGCTGAACTCTACTACTTACACTATTCTAACTGTGCACAGACCATGTTTGTACATATTTACTAAATATCTAAACTAGGGTAAATAATATCACATGCTGACTATGTATGACGAAGCGGGGCCCGATGATTCAGATTGAACTATGTAATAATCTGTTGCTTAGATATCGATCCGATTAAAGCGGGTCTGTCTTGTAATACTAGTGACTAATCCTAGACATGTGATGACCAGTCACGTGGCTTGGTGTCAATAGTGTCACGTGACGTGAATGAAGAAATAATAAGTAAAAATGAAAATAAAATATAATTTGTAGGTAATAGTTCATAGCACTGCAGGCATCGATCAATGATTTGTGAGAAGACATGGTGAAAAATATCCAAAATGGAGAGACAATGTTTCTGACTAATGTTTTTGCCCGGCGCATTGTGAATATTCTCCGCATTTGGCCCAGACTTACATTGTTTTCATCTATGTTTCGGGCGAAATCTTGTGTGAAAAACATAGTCTCTCCGTTTTGAATATTTTTCACAATGTTTCCTGTTGATTCAGGGACCGATGCCCGCAGTGTAGGGCTTTCGGATTATATATGCAAGTCATGACATTTAAGCGTAGAAAAGCTATTTAAAGTGCTAGAAGACAAGTAATAAGAACAGAAAGGTGCTTCAAGGAACTGAATAATTTCAGGAAATCAGATTATGCGATTGACAAGCTCTAATACTACATGCAGGTACACTACTTAATAGATTGTCCGTGTCTGTGCGCAAATGCCGCAGTGTTTGTGGTGGGCGGTGGGCGCAGTGCAATGCATGCTTGGGGATGTGCGAGCATCTATCGGGGCAAGTGTGAGCTGGGCAGCCGCGCGCGCATGCAGGCAGGCAAGTGCAGACATACATCAGTGTGTGTAGGTTGGGTATGCAAGCGGGTTGATGAGAAGGCGAGGCAGGGCGGTGCGGGGTGATGTTAAGTGCGAGCGTGTGCTGTGAGGGATGCCTGTACATGAGTGACTGTTGCTGGCGGCATGGGGGTGTGTTGCATAACACAGTATTAGCATAGTTAAAATCATGAAATGATAGATGCTCACCTGAGGACTGCACATTCCCGCCTACAGCCAGCTCAACCCACTCGCAGCATGCGCTAAGACAGAAAGGATTAATTTTCATACAGTGACAAAGCTGGACAAGAACATGGCAGCATTGTCTGCAGCTTGTGCAAACACATGTCTGGCGGCTTGACGGGGCATGAGCAGTAAGAGCGTGAGCATGTGTGAGACATAATGTAGCGGGTTCGGTCTACTTTAAGTGTGCGCCAATGCAAGTATCAGGCACCAGCCTCGCATACGGTCCCGACCAAGGCAGACAAGGGTGCGAGCAAGCACGAGGAAAGCTGAGGCGAGAAGCATGTGATGACGGCGAAGCAGCGTACATAGGACAGCGTGCACAGGATTCGTGGCAGCCAGAGTGGTGGTCATGAGTAGAGGACAAACTCTCTGAAAGGCTCTGCTGCAGGAACTATCATGGAGATTTTCGGAATCTCGAATTTCGTCTAAGTCCCACTTACCTCTTGTCACGTACCTCCCTCAAAATCCTTGGTTCCCTCTGCGCTGCCAGGCCATCCCTACGTACACACAATGGCTGCGGGCATGAACACGTACAGCAGGTGCGCGCAGCTCAACCTCTTTGTAAACTCTAATGCGGCACTGACCCAGCGGACCACTGCATGAGATCCAAATGCGCTCATGGTGCCGATATTCCTTGTCACAAGGCACAAGACAACTAGGTGAGCCCCCTTCTCTTTTGCTGAGGCGATGCTGATGCTCTCACACAAGCGCCCAGCGTGCAAAGTGCCCTGCGCACGGACCCTGCTGATGCACTGTGAGTACGCCATGCCCCCATCATCATCCCCCACTAACCTCCCCACAGATGAACGATGTACCTTCTTGCAGCCAGGCCTGCATGAGTGTTGACCATCCCCTGTCTCGTTTCCCGCCCTGTCTTGTTTCCCGCCCTGTCTCGTTTCCCGCCCTGTCGCACTTCTCTACGCCCACAAATTCCCTGTCCGTCTCCCGCACCGCCTCGCCCAGCACACACAGCCTCCTCCCTCTCTTGCGCCCCCTTGTGCTGCAGAAGCCATACCTGATGGAGAGCCGCCGCACCACGCTGAGCCTCTGCACAAGCATGCCGAGGCCTGCACTGCCGTGCCCAACCCAGATGCCGCCCTAACCTTGCGCAACCGCTGCACGTCTGCATCCTCAAGCGCGTCAAGCCTCGTTGCGATGCTGAGCAGCGAGCGCTTCGTGTGGTGAGAAGCTGCCATGTGAGGAGCCCGTGGGTCAATAGGGGCTGGGAGTGGAGCACGATCCCCACTTGACACGGGGCAGATGCGTGCACAGAGATCAAGAAGGGGATGGAGCTATCTACCGCTGACCGTGCGGCCAGTGGTGCAGTCGGGTTTCGTAGTGCTGTGTTTATGTAGTACTTATACCAATACAATTGGATTTTATGCTATTTGCAATCAACTTGAGATTTTCTTTGGAATGCTTAATTATCACTCTTTTAATCATGCTTTTATGTATTTACTGCCTGCCTTGATGCACTTGTGAAATGCTTATTATTGTGATATACTTGGTGGCTGCTTGAAGTCTTTGGGAAAACCTTGTTTGCTGGGAGGAGCTTGGGCAAGCTTGGGCAATTTCGGCCCAAGGAGCTGTCAAGCCAAAAACATACCTTTTGGGGCTTTGACAGCTTATTACCTCCATAAGCGCCAAAAGCAAGGGTAACACACCAGAAGATGCCGGCACACGAGGTCGAAGGGGGGGGGTCTTCCCGGAGGCCTAAATGATATTTTCGACCTGTGGCGTCGGGTCCTTTAGCCATCCTGGATCAGCCGGTCTGGGCGGCTGACTGGCAGATCCTGCCACGCTCTTTTCATTTCCGCGTTCCCCGACGTCAGACGATGTTCCATTAGACATGTCTTCATCGAAAAAGAAGCAGAATGTGGTCGAAAGTGGCAAGCCGAAAGCTGTAAGTGATTCTATGCAAGCCACAGTTGTTGAAAATACACTTACAATGCTGGATTGGACTGTGCCATCAGGATGCCAATGATACACTGTACTGTGAGATCTGCCAGTTAGATGTTCGCGTCGGCACGGGCGGTCTTCAGAACCTTGTGCAGCATCAGCGCGTGAACAAGGCACATCTCAAGAAGGTTGCCGAGATTGAAGCCGCTGCCAAAGCAAAGGCTTTAGGACTTCCAGCGCCGAAGAAGAAGACTGCAACATTCCTTACGCGATTCTTTCCCAAAGCGTCTACCTTGCCGGCAACATCCTCATCTTCTCACCTCCCCACCCCATCTATGCTATCCAATACCTCTGCGATCAATCTCGACACACCTCCAGTGCCCGGCGAGGCTCAGCCATCTCTTTCTCGTAACACGCCCAGCCCAATCGACATTGACAGTTTTTCCGTGACATCTCCATCACCGCCGCCCGTGCTGCAAGTCACGGCATCGTCAATCTCCGAGCCAGCGCACAAAATTCTAGCACAACTCTGTGCTCTTTCATCATCTCTCCCAACTTCCGTCGCCATTGGCGTGCCTGGTGATGTATTTGCTGCCTTCAATAGCGATCCACGAGACTCACTTCAACCTGGCGAAGACGCGTGGGAGCATGCAGTTGATCCCATGCTCAACCGTGCCATTGGGTTCGGCAAGCTGACCCCCCAAATTGCTTCAGAGATTCGACGAGGGGATTGGGGGATGGGCGGATTCTGCAGGTGGATAGAGATCTGTTTGAAGGAGATTCCTTCGATTGCGAAGGCACCGGGTATGCTCGAGACGAGGCTAGAGCGTGTGTGCAGTGCACTGAGATTCCTGTGAGTTGATTATTGCATGTGCAGCTACAAAATTCTAACTATGCACTTAGTGGTGCTACTGATACGCCTCCCGACCCTCTATATGCGTCCACTGACATCCCCACTCCGACTCCTGTACACCCCCAAGCAAAAACCTCACAAAAACTGCGTCGGCAATGTCATGGCCAACCTTTGGATATAGGGGATCGCTCTCCGTGGATGGCCTACCCATTTGGGCTCCACGGTAAGCTTACGCTTCCATGGAAGGTTGTTCTCAGTGCAGAGGAGCTGCTGCTGGTGTCGGATAGGTGCGCAGAGACTGTGAAGAACGGGGAGGTCGTGTGTATGCCGTGCTCGGATTTGCTGCAGGATAATGTTGTCCGGGGAATTGTAGAGCGACTCGAGTCAGGCCCCCACGAGAATATTCGCTGGGATTACCTCAATATAACCAACCTTGTGGACCTTCTTGAGCGCAAAAATCGGCAGATCAACTCCCTCAAACTCGACAGTCTCAACCTCCAGCGCTCACTGCTTGTGCAAGCACGTCACCTCGAGGGCTTCAAAAGACTACTATTTGCTGTCGCGAAAGGCGATATCCCACGTCTCCATAGCTTGGTCGACACGATGCTTGCCAATGGATCAGGTATCTTTGCAATTTTGGAAAAAATTGATTTAGCTTGTCGCCAGGTCTATAATCCCAAGAGTTACACAGAGATTGACTACCAGAGGCTATTCCTCTTCCATAAGCTCGGCGGCGTTGCCGTGGCTGAGCTTGCACATCGGACACTTGGACTTCCCTCTATTGAGGCCACTCGACTTCATATTCGCACTCAGCCACTCATTTTATCTACCAAGTATCCTACATCGATGGAAATGGCTTCGAACCTCGCAATCAGCTTTCCTGCTTCGCACCAAGATCATACTCCACCCGCAGATTCACCGGGCAGTGGCCTTATTGGCTTCCAACTCATGGCGGATGAAATCAAAATCGAGAGTCGCTTACGATGGCATGCTGGTACAAATAGTGTCGAGAGCACAACAAGCGCTATGAGCTGGAGTTCCGAAGTATGTCAGAGCCAGATCGTCTGTTGCAAGGAATCCATGATGACAAAGTTCACTTTGCTACCGAGGTATGTATCAATCAATTGATGTTCGAAGACAATTTGCTAAATATCTCGTTATAGGCGACTGTCTTAGCAGTTTCGCACTACTCAGATGCTCCCCGTGCTTATTCGGCACACCCATTTGTTGTGTCCGGAAGTTGTAAACTTGAGACTGTCGCACAGCAACAACAGCTCCTCGACACAGCACGTCAAGTGCTTGTTCAGCAGTCCTCTAATATTGGTGGACGGCTGTACAGCATCACGTCTGATGGTGATGCACGGCGTCGACTGGCAACAGCTCGCATCACCATGACACAGACTGTCAATCCAAACTCTGCACTATACGGAAAGCTTGGGAATGGTGGCCTACGTCTTTTCAACTATTCTTGCGGCGCGGATGAAATTACCGCTGACATAGAGTACAAGCACCTTTTCAAACGTATCCGTAACTCTCTTTTGCGTTCCAAGGGTGTCCAGATCAACGGCACGGTCATCAACTCAGCGGTTCTCCGACGTCATCTTACTGCAGCAGGCCGACTTGAGGATCATCGCATCAGAGCTCTTCTCTCGCCGGACCACAAGCAAGACGTCAAATTGGCATATGACTTACTCAGTGCCATAGCTGTGCTTCCGCCAGCAAATCCAGAGGATGCGCCACCAACCCATACAGCTCGCAGGCACTTGCGACTTCTTGGGAATGTGTACTCTCATTTACTCGAGGCGTACACAAACATAAACCTCTCCATCACCCAACAGCTTTTCCACCTCGCAGCTGCTGGGCACTTGCTAATGGCGATTTACAAAAACGACAAGGGGAACTGCATGCCGTCTCAGACCTACTTTGATTGGATGGTCACCATCAAGAATGCATATTTCTGCGTGGCGAAAACGCAAGTCGACAACCCGGCCGGCAAATTCTGGATCATTTTGATTGGCACCGACCCTCTCGAGAAGCTGTTTGAAAAAGTACGCACCGTACAAGGCAATGATTGTAACACAGATGCCATGCAACTTGCCAATCGTGTTGAGTCTGCAGCAATCTGCACTCAAATTCTTGCGGAGCATCCCGAATGGGAGCGTGGCCCTCGGCGACTCTTGCTCAAGACTTGGCGTGATGATGCCGGTGATGTCTCTTCTAAGATTGATCATATCAGCCCAGCACAATGGAAAGGCAACGTGTATGTTAATCAAGTCTCGCTGTTGACATGTTGGGAAGGGGGCCGAGCCATTGCTGAAACTGAACTCGCGGCCGCACAGTACCCAATTCCGTTTGTCACCATGGACGCTGGTGAGGGATATGATATGCTTTGTCTCTTTGGCAACCATCGAATGGTGTTAGTGGACGGTATCTCGGAGGGAGAGCGGGAGGAAGACGATGACGAGATGGACATCTGCGCTTCAATTAGTGAAGCAGAGGCTGAAAGCCCTTCAGACTGCGAGACTGCACCTGCCCTACAAGCCGACGACCTTCAAGAACTGGCAGCAGAGCAGCTGGGTACAGCTGATTCAGGGAACATCCAGCGCAGTGGCTTCGTCACAATTACCAACACTCAGACTGGAAAATCCTTTACACAGCACAAATCTTCGGTGTGCAGGCTCTATTCAACCCCTATCACAGTTCTCGAGTCACAGACACGATTGCAGCGTGTGCGTGGCTACTCCCGTCATGACAACCAATCAAAGCCCGAGCGGAGAGCGGGGATGGAGATAGGTGAAGCAGCCGAGCCAGCTATCCATGTAGAGGACCCGGCTTGTCTTCTAGTTCGCACAAAAGACCTCATCTGGCTTGCGATCACGCAAATTGTGGCGATAAAGGAACACGGAGCTCAAATCGACCAACTTCCAGTGCGTTTAGTGGCTGAGCCACATGTCCGGTTTACTGTACGCATCATGCAGCTCAACGCAAGGGTGGCCGAGGACAATGAAGGCGACTGGGAGAGCACTGGACGATGTGACACAGGATCTCACGAAGTCGACGGTCAACATCTCCAGCTGATCAATCCAACAGTGCTCCCTCCAACTCGTGCAGGCCAGACTATGCCATACTATAGCATGCACTCTGCTGAATTGATCAATATTGCATGCCTCATGTTTGGACGCTTACAATCTCAAGCTGACCGCTTTCCGGAAGTGAGATGGACTGACACGTTCCCGTATCGGGCACCTAATGGTACGCTACTGCACGCTTACGGTAAAATTTTAATAACTGATAGCAAAACTAAATAGGAAGTGTCTGCTTCATCTGTGAAGATGAAGACACGCCACACGGTTCAATCCAGTCACAACATCGGTGCACACTCTGCCCGCTAGTTGTCCTTGGTGTCAAACCTCCGGCCAAACTCGTGGAGCATATGTCCATGCACATTCTCCATGACCCTAAAGTCAAGAACACTCGCGAACCGTGTGGTTTCTGCACAACTCCCGACAACGCATGCTCTGTTCGTCTGAGAAAAGGAAAAGGCAGCGCCTCAAAACATCAAATCGATCTGGATAAATCTAGTTGTGTACGTGGTAATATGGTCAAGCTATCTCTCTCCTCCGCCATCAAGCAGCATTCTCGATGCACCAATATACCCATGCACTGCCCCGTCTGTCCACCTGGTGCGGCTGCTGTATGGAAATACAACTTCCCGTCTCATTTCGCCCATGTTCATCCCACCGCCAGCATTGAAGAACACAATATCGATTTTGCGATTGACAAGACTGAATCTGTCAACTTGAAGACCGAATGGAGGCGCCCGAATCGAATCAGTGCTCGCACGGTTCGTAACCTTGGAGAGGTCACCATATCGGAGTCGCACAGTGCACGATTAGCTCTAAGGTATGTGCTACTTGAAATCTATGCAAATGTACTGATTGTGCTAACACACATGTCAGAACAACTGATTTAGCTGATGCGCCAACTCGAAGCCCTGAACTGGAAGAGCACTCAGGCACTATACAGGAAGCACCCGAAGACTTAGACGAGAACACGTTGAGCTTGGACGAGAGCTTTGGAACATGTAAGGCCAACTCTGGCCCAACCTACAGATTGGTCCCTCCAAGCGAGTCGTCCGAGTCATGCCCTCCCTCGCCAGACATTTCCAGCGCTGATTTAATCCCGGCTATTAGCGATGACGACGTGTATGATCACGACACGGTTGAGCTTCCCGCATCGTCTGCAGCCAGTGATTCAGGTCGCGAGTCCATTCCTTCTGATACAGAGCCAGACACAGCTGTTGTGATTATCAACGACATCAGGAAAAAAGCTTTTGGCTGGTAGCTGCCAGCCAATGCAACCGGATCCTCGTAGCCTCGATAGCGCCCCATTATTGCAGGTTGATAGCTCATGGTACTATAGAGTCATGGTAGCATTAGGTGGCAACGAGATAGTCACGGTAGGCATGGGCACAGTATGTGTAGTATTATATAGCTAGTTGTACAGGTTATGGGATATACTTGACGCGACACATACAATGGCATCTACAAAGTGCTGCAGCTGGCAGTGATCCGGCAAAGCGTCAAGTGCAATTCTCTTACCCACGCCACTTTGGCGGTGTGAATGCATTCACATCACCAAAGTGGCCCGCGCGACCTCGGACGTGTCCTCATTAATACATAATCTTGTGAAACCGCGTGTAAAGTTACTTTACACGCGGTTCGCAAAGTTCTCGCGCGTCGGTACTTTGGTCACGTGACCGTTGCTTTTCACTAAAATTTCGCCATCTTTCTTTCTATCTTCTTACAGTCGGTATGGAGTATGGCTCGCCTCGTAGCGAGCCACGCCCCCTTGTGCGGCGTCCCCGACTGGACCCTCAAGACCCCCTATCACGCCATCGCCGGAGGAGAGCGTCCGTGTGCAACCATGGCGCGTGTTCACGCCCGCGGGTGATGTGCTAGGAGATGTGGTGGATACGTGTGTGCGCTTGTCGAGGTGCGTCTCGTGCTCCCCTCGCTTATGACCCCCGCCGACCTCATCACCCGCATGCAGATACACATCGCTGGCGAATTACGCGTGGCTCTACGCCCGCCAATCGCCCTTGCAGCTCACGCCGCCCTCCGCCCTGGCGCAGAGCGCGTTATCTCGCCGCGTGTTTGCGCTTGGCAGCTGCTTGTGTTGCCCGCCTGAGCCGCGCTCCAAAGCCGGCCCATCGACGCCATGGCTACGATAGGCGGCGACGCCCACCCGCGGTGCTTCAGAGCCCACACGTCCAATGTCAACCGCTGTCGCATCGCTCACGCATACCACGCCCTCGCGCATGCACTCCCTCGCGTCTCCAGCCGCTCCTCACACTCCTGTGCATGCATAGCTCCACAACTCACTGACACGCGCCCGCTGCCCATCTCACACCGCACCGGCCCCCCCTGCGACTGCGCACGCCGCCCCCCTGCGGCGCGGCATGCTCTCGCCTGTTCGCCTCCGCTCACACATCTCCAACCGTACACGTACACCGCCTGCACAGATGCTCACGACATCGTTCCACGTCCGCGTCACCACCTGCGGCCAACAGCTGTGTCTCTCTGCCCTGCATGCAGCCCCGCAAACTGAGTGTATGCGCTCGCAGCCAACGCGCGCCGACATGACGCCCTTGCCCAGGCCCCTGCACACTCCGTCAGCGTCAACGCGCAGCCGTCGTTGCTCATCCCGCGCATCACGCGCCCCTCTTCCTCACTCCCCCGTGGCCAGAGCGCATGCCATCGAGGCCGTCAAGCGCAACATCCGAGCGCAAAGCATGCCGCGCCAAGACGTCGCCTCCTGAGGAGGGCGTGGCTCCCGAACGCTCGAGTGCACTGCCCAGTTGCGTGCTCACAGCAAGCGTCACAATTTGCGCGGGTGACATGTGGTTCAACACGAACACTACGGCGCAGGGATTAACTAGCATCGCGGGCTGCAATGTCTGATGCAGGGGCCTTAGAGGCTGTCGAGCCATGGGCAAACCGAGGCGTGAGGTTGTGAAGCGGGCTGCGACAAGTTATAGCCAATCACAAAGAATATTACATTATGTCTGAGAGTAGAACATGTACCTACTATGAAGCTGTACTGATATATGTATTACGTTGTTATGCTATTTTTTGTAAATTATCGTAGATGAAAAAATTGATATAAGGATTAAAAAGAAAATCTTCGCACTCCTCCAGCACGTTGCTATTTACCCAAGTAGAAGGAACCGGTGACGCGCCAAATCTGGGTGCGAGATGACATGCTTGTAGTATGCTGTCAACGCTGACAACGGCCGCAAATCGTCTGAGGAGGCGAGTCGAGCGGGTGACGCGGAAGAAGCCAGAGTTAGAATCAATAGTGGAGAATGGGCGAAACCATTCAATGTAAGCAAGAGGGTGAGGGAAATGGCCATATTGAGTGGGGAGCTTGAACACGGCCCGTATTTGAGCTGCACGAACACCTAGAAGTTGCCATGAGGGCTATAAATCACGGAGAAAGCCTTTTGAAGACTTACCAGAAAGTCCTACGCCAGCCTGCCACGCTTCACGGTCTTCCACAATCAAGGCAGTGTCAAAGTGGGCTGGGGATGGCTCTTTGCGAGGGTCGCGGCTTGGGATGGTAGGGTGAGCACGGATCTTGTTCAGTTGCTTGAGGTTGCTGATGTGATGCTGCGGGGGTAGGAGTACAAGTACAGATTTGTAGACTTCGGGGCGGTCATGGGTGCTGGCACGAGGTGCGGTGGAAGGCATGTTGTTGTTGAGGAAAAGCTGCAGCGCTGACACAAAATCTGCAGTGCCAAAGGCTTTAATGAGGTGAGGGATGGATGTGTTTGGAAATGGGGGGGATTTGGCGACACGATAACCATGACCAGGAGCAAGACCAGAGGATATGAACTGAGATAGGGACTCTCCAATGTGTCTGTGATCCTCAAACTCGGGCTCCTCGTCATCAGCATCATCCTCTACGTTGTCCCAGTCAATTGGCGGGGAGTCTTCCTGAAATAGGAGCCAGTCAACAAACACTGTGTGGCGATAGACGGCCTCCTGAATTGAGAGCCATTTCGTCATCTGGGAGATGTAATCGACCTTGCTGCTGGCGTCGTAGGCATCCTTTGCGTAGTCAATGTGGAGGCGTTCGGGGCTCTCAGAATTGTACCCGTCAGCACTACCTAGAAGACGGATGGATTGGATATAATGTAGCATTGAGTGTATTTTGGGTATATTGAAGTCTTCACGAATGCCAAGCTCCACAAAGACGTGCTTGTTGGCATGGAATGTGTCAAGTGCGAGCTGCATTTGCGTGAGGGTGGTGTCCGTGTGGGAATGGTACTGGGCGTAGTAAATGAAATCGAGGACTGCACGTGCAGCATCAAACACACGCTGGTCGACAGCGCCAGCAATAACTGACAAGAAGACACGCTGCATCTCCTTGTGTTCTGTGCCAGTCCACTGCGAGATGCTTGAGATGCCACGCGAAAAGTGGCGAAGGCCTTGGTAGTCTGACATGGCCTGGAAGCGGGAGTCCAGCTCCTTCTCTGAGAGTATCGCTGTGCACCAGCTCATCATGTGCTCCTTGAACACCCCCTTGTGCAGCTGATGGAGGACGTCGGGAGTGATGCACGAGAAAATATCGGAATGGGGTAAGTCCACCCAGAATGGATAGTGCACAGCTCGCATGCCGTGGTCGTCAAACAGGTGGGGGTCCCTGCCGTCCCGGTGTTTCTGGAGTGTTTCCCAAGCCTCCGCTGGGTCACGTAGGGGGTAATCATGCTGCCTCCCACGTTCGTCTCATGGCACAGTGCACCAGGGGCATCTGTTCTCCTTGCAGCATGCAACGAGACACTGTTCAGGATGGTCGGCGACATATGCAGCAAGTATGGGGAAGATCTGGCGGATGACACCATCAGCACACACCATTTCGACACCTTGCTGACCAGCAGCGATCAGAGGCTTGAGGAGCAGGCGCATGCTGTTGTGGAAGAGTCTGTAGCGCGCCAGCTGCTGGGCCTCATCACCCTTGATGTGCTGCATCTTCGAGATGGGCAAATACCCAATGAGCACGGTTGCATGCTTTGAAGGTTGACGGCGAACATCCTTCCTTATGTTGCCAATGGTGAGATACACAGCCCATGCGCTCTTGTCGCCTCTAAATCTTGTCAGAGTGGTCTTGTCCGATGCCAGGATAACAGGAGCAACAACAGCGCCAGATGGTAGACGGGTCTAGTAAGCAAGTTTGCGATACGTAAGTCCCGATTCATGCTGTTCATTGTTCTTGTGGGCGCTCACCTGCATCTTCCACCACCAGTCTCCGGTCCACATCTCGTCATACACCCGGCTCTTCCCCTCGCTATCCAAATATACCATCTCTGGGACATATGAAATGCAGCCTTCGAATGCTGGATTGCCAATCAGCTCTCGTATACACTCAACAGGATCCCGGCGCCAGAGCTCGTGTCGCTCTGTCACTCGTTTGTTGTCTGGACCAATACAATCCCCAGTGGAAGTGATGATCTCGCAAGTCCATCCTGGACCCGTAGGTAGCTGGTTCAGCTTCTTCTGGAACGTGTGGTTGCTGGTATAGCTGGGCTTGGTCCGCTTTCTTGTCTATTTCCAGGTAAGAGAACTGTAAGCATATTGATGGACTAGACTTACAATCGGTAGCTTCAAGTACTCATCAGTGGCCGTCTTGTTGACACGCTTTGTCAACCACTCCGCAAGCCCCCATTCGTCATCATCCTCAAATGGTGCCCATGGGTTATCTCCATGACCCATCTGAATATGCTCATCACAGATATGCTCAAAAGCTGTCTTTCCTAGTCCACATGCCTCTGCAGCTGATCCTGGGTAGGATACAGGATATCTGCCAGGTGCGTCTTCATCAGCAACTTCTTCCATCCGTACACGCTTTGATTGAGGGCCCTCCAACTCAGGCACATATGCACGTTTCTCGCGATGGGGTGGCTCATAGTCAAAGTCATTGGGGGGTATGTCAAAGTTATCATGGTGTGGAAGATCGAGGCTAACAGAGGCTTCTGCTGTAGGTGCAACTGAAGCGGCAGCTTTTTGATCTTGTCGGGATATTTCTTTGTCCCATCGCTGTCGGCAGGCTGGTGTATTTGCGATATGCAACTTGACAGAGGCTTGAGTAGACAGAGACTTCAGGCAGAATCCACAGCGGTGCATGGTAGACGGGTGATAACAAGGTACTGGGGCAAATTTCTCATCAATTTTAAATTTTAATCACCAGCCGCATCCAGGGGGAAATCAGTCGGGGCCCCGATGGTCAGCCCCCTTTATAGTGACGCGTCTAAACTTTAATCCATGAAACAAGCATCGTTGACTGGGTATCTTTGTTGATCGTTGAACTTTAATTCAGAACCACTCTCTCTCTCCTATAAATATGGTGTGTCCCCCCTGCCTCAAATTTTCACCCCCTATCAACTTATTACGCTCCCTATCTCTTTGCTCCCTGATACAACACTCTAGTTGTTCTCCAACCCAGCAATATGCCCAAGTCAAACCCAGCTCCCACCAGTCCAATGCGCTCTTCCTCCAGTCGCAACCGGCGTGCCACCGAAAGGGCCCAATATGTTGGTATGTGTCCAATGGCTACTAAATACAACTTACCACTGACAAAATCAATATAGATGACGACCTGGCCAGCAAGGCTTCCCAGCGCAAGGAAAAAGAACGTCGCAAGGCGGAAAAGGATGCTGAACGTGCTGCTTATCAGCAGCGTGAAAACATTAGTATGTCGTTATTAATATTGCATGAGGCTGCCCTGATTACTTGTCAGCCCCAGCCCAACCAATCTCTTCTGCAGCACCGGTTGGAGCAGACCCCCTAGTCAGTAACTCATAAATTATTTGACTAGTTTGCTCACTGATTCACGGTTAGTTTTCTTCTCAGGTGGTTACTGCGCCTGCGGTGAAGCACCTGTCTCTGGTGGCCCGCAAGAGTGTTGTGCCTCCTTCAACACAGAAGAACTTGGGCAGTGGCACCCTGCAGGCATGTGTCTTCTGCCATCATTCGGGTACCAACATCTGATATTTCAATGTACAGGCAACAAAGCCGCACAGGTTAACTCCAGAGAAGGCCGCAGAGCTTCTCCGTCTCCACAAGGCCCATGCTGGTCAGAGTGATGGGAATGGTATGTGCTTTATGCTTCTAAATGACCACATTGAGCTTACTACCTGATCTGCAGATGCTTCTCGTCGCCTTCAAGCCCTCCAAACCCCACTCCCTGCATACTCTCAGAGTCCCACAGATGGTGAGATCTTTGACGAAGCCATTCAAGGTCTGACGGGCTGGAGCATGGACACTCATATTGGAACTTGGCCCCACGTTACAGACTCGGATATTGAGCGGGAGGCCAATGGCTATTATGAAGACAATGGTGATGATGACGATGACATTGATGATGACATTGACCAGGATGACAACCGCTCTCCATCACCGGAGCCTGGCAGCAAGCGCCGCCACTCACACATCAAGGATGATGGCGACGATGACGACGAACCACCTCGCCAAGCTGTCAAGATCAATGCCAGTAATGGACGCCCAAAGGCCGCCGACTACGAACCATCTGTACGCGCCATCCTCAGCACCGCTTGGAAGAAATACCGAGGCCACCTCTCCACTGACACACCATACCCCGATGCAATGCTTGAAATCACTTGGGCAAAGGCAGCGTGGAATGAGTCCTGCGAGGAGTTGCATACACCCATCATATACAACTCGGAGATTCTCAAAATGGTAAGCATTTTGTTTTGTGATGGACAACACTGACTCTCACCTTTGTAGATCACGGCCCGTGGCTCTCACCTCCGAGGAGAGGCCAAGACCAAGCTTCGCCCCTATATCCCGGGTGAATACGGGTTCCAGACGAGCAACAAGCAGTCCATCATCGACAAGAATGTAGCCATCTACCGCAAGCTCAAGGACGACTTCACTTTCTATTACAAGGTATAAGCCCTATTACCCGCATAGCTGCCATCTGACACTAACAACACCCTTTCAGAGTCGGGGAGCTAATGGCAATGAGGGCATCTACGGGGCGGGCATCATTCAGCAAGGCGTCAATGTCATATTCTTCAACGACAAGAAGGACGAGGGTGTTCTATTCCCCGAGTTTTATAAGCCATTCCCTGAGGTAGCCCTTGCACTGATTCTCACTGCAGTACGTCACCTCATCCTAGTCTTGCATTTCTCACTGACTGACATGCTTGTAGATTGAATGCTGCATCGACGAATGGAACACCGGCTCTCAGATCCTCAAGAAATTCACTTCGGAGGAATACTCCACCATCTTTGATGAACACATGCGCAACCTGACTGACTTTGACTTGCACACCAAGGAGTATGGTCTTCTCCCCAAGCTTCTCTCACGCTTGTATGATAATGGACGGTACGTCTCTCATTCTCATTTGCATGGTTAACCTGTGACTCACTTCCCATATAGCATCCACGCAAAAGCTGATCCCATTGGCGAGCAATCTGGCCGCACCATCTCTTCCACTGCATTCGCTGCTGCCATCGCCGCTTACAAGACCACCACTCATGCCTCTGAGAGTGATGCTGAAGAGTAGACTTGGAGAGTAGTAGAGCATTGTGGAAGTAGAATCCCAGTGATATCATCAGGGCTACGAGAATATATGTGATTGTCTTTCTTTCAATGGCTGTGAACTAAGAGTGATGGTGTGCAATATTGCTAACATACCCACTATGATGGTCTTAGTAGCACTATATCTGCTATCACGCAATAGGTCTACGAGGCTATATATTGCTACTATATGCTACCCATGTATTGCTTATTGCTACTGGGCCTGTGATAGGGGGAGGACCTCTACAGGACTACCCCTGCAACTGAGACGCCATAGCATGACATTGCCATCCGGGTTTTTCCTGATGGACCCGGAAGGCAGCAGTTCTATCACTACAGCTCCAGCGCCAGAGCCTGCACATACCTTCTTATCCATGATTCCATCGCATGGCCGCACTAAACGTGCTCGAAAGGCGGTAGTACGGACAGACACCATTGATATTTTGGACGAGTGTCACGATTCCGACTGTGAGGATCCAGCCGAGGATCTCCCACTAATCCCTTGTGCTAGTTGTGGCTTGAAAGTAAGTACATCCAGCGAGTTCCACGATGTTTCCGTGAACCCTTTTTTCTGCGATGATTTTTGCGGTGGAGACAGCGGAATATCCAGTTCTGCGCTGACTCGTGGACGTGGGGGGGCATCAAAATGTGGCCGCAAAGCTAAGTAGAACCATCCAATGTAAACGATCAATGTACAGTATCATATAGTGGCTCCCTGAGCCACCAGAGCTCGTTCTGTGCCCAATGAACCGTGGGAAAACCCCTGAGAAGGGGGGGGGGGGTCTCTCGACTGCCTTAACTCAAAAAATCGACCCCATGTAGTGAATTTGTGTTTCGTGTTACTATCATTGACACCGGCTTTCAAAACGACATAGAGTTTCAAAACTGGTAAAAATGATTTATTTCTCCATCGTCTGTCTTCCCATCCCTCTCGCTTTGCCGGCATATTTTTCTATACCAGTGTGTGCATACTTGAGTTTAATTACAAGAGCAAAGAGCAATAATCGGGCGAGCTAGAAAAATCATGAGTATGGCTGATCCTGCTCAGCGACCAAAAATTGAGATTGTCCGCCTTCGGATTTCTCGCAGAGTCAATGATACTGAAAGGGATTTTTTAATGGTATATTAGGCACTAAAATAGATACACGGAAAGCTATCCGAGAGAGATATGCTGACTACAGATGCGGGGCGAGAGTGCTGAAGCAAGAGCGCAGATGAACGTGACAGAGTGTGATAGAAATTGAAACTCCGACCAATCAACAGTGCAGGCCGCCAGCGTCCACTGAGACCGAGACCGCTGAGCGGCCGAAGCGGAGTCTGAATCGGCATTGTGACTTACGTGTGACAATCTTTTGAAACACTGTGGTTTTGGCACTCTTTTCGACGGCTTCGTTCCGACACTGCAACCACTTCAAATTATCTCCTACTCAAAAATTCCTCTTATAGAGCAGACCCTACGCTATCAGATAAAAAAAGAATCAAGGGAAAACATGGAGTAGTGTTGTAGCTATGAAAATAGTTTTACGGATTTTGAAACACTATGTCAGTGATAGTACCCTTGGCCAAAAGTTGGTTTCAAGCGAAATGATATTTTGCTGATGAAGTTGGTTCAAGAAATTGACATTCTGCTGATGGAGCGTGCGAAAATAATCCGACTCAGTGACGTGAATGCTGCTGCTTAAGATTTTCATTTTGTGACCCCCCATTCGTCCAGCTGACAGTACTGCAAGCAACATCACCGTGCGCTTCAGCATCAGTACTCCCGTTTCGTGCCATTGGTGCTCTGACTATAAGGCCAGGCAATGGAGCACGTATCACTCTCAGCATCGGGAGATGGATTCATTGACGTGGAAGCACCTACTGGCAGCCCTGGACGATAGGCTGGGTTTCGCCTCTCTGCTGATCTATTTGAACGTCGAGTGGGGCCGCACCGTGACCGCGTGCATCGCAAGCCTCCTGGCTATAGCCGCCCAACCACAGAATATTCTAGATACTGGCAACAGGCGCGCGCGACCTGATACAGACATCGCGGGCGCACGCGATCCTCCTTCTTCATCAACGACCATCCTAAAACCATACCATCTCTCGTACGAGCCATGACTGATCGCACTCAGGAACACATCGCGGACATTGCAGACACCCCGCCCGTCACCGATGCCGGCGCGCCGTTCGACCACGCAGCGGCAGATGTCATCCTGCGATCATCAGATAACGTCGACTTCAGAGTGTTCAAGCTCTTCCTCTCATTTGGATCCCCCTTTTTCGAGGACCTGTTCTCGCTTCCCCAATCAGCGAGCGGTGGCAGCGAGACGAGGGATGGGCTGCCGGTGGTGCCGGTATCGGAGACGGCGAACATATTGCAGATGCTGTTGGCGATGTGCTATCCCATGGGAGCTGTTGACCAACCAGTTTTGGATAAACTGGAGGAGGTGGATTTGTTGCTAGATGCGGCCATCAAATACGGTATCGAGAGAGTGGAGAAGAAGGTGCGGGGAGCGTTAGTGGCTCCGCCATGCTTGCGCGGCAACGAAGTCCGCGTCTTTGCCATTGCATGCCGCCATAAATTAGAGGTGGAAGCGAAAGTAGCTGCCAGAGCAAGTCTGGAGCAACCGATCATGGAGATGGAAAGCGGGCCTGAGCTGAAGCTGCTCTCTGCTGATATATTCTTCCGTTTGCTGAAGTACCATCAAGCCTGCGTCAAAGCTGCACGCGCAGCTGCTAACAAGCTCGTACCGCCGAAATCAAACGCTACAATCTCGCAATATTGTTCGAATTACTGCGGTACCACCAGGACATTCAAGCTTGTTAATATGGTCGAGGACGGTTCAAAGACCGTGTTGGCTTTACTGGAGTCGGGCTGCTTCCCTGACGGGGAAGGAATCGAGAAGGCCGCGGAAAATACTTCAGCAGGGTCGCAGACAATCCAGTGCACTTCATGCTCCTGGCAAACGACATATAGCGGCAATCCGACGCCCCGCACGATAAAATCGGCACGCGAGTCAGTGGCCGCATATCAAAAGATGTTAGAAGATGCGGCATCTTCGGTCAGTCCTCGCATTTCTTCGTGGAAAGATAGCCTTTGATAATTTTGATGTACAGGTGACGTTGGATCTCCAGCTTTAAAGTATATTGGGGGGGGGGGGTATTGGGAGGTATCTGTGGCGGAAATTGACAAGAATCACTTGAATTACTATGTACGGACGTTGGTATGTGATGGGTAGCACACTGTATAAACATTGGATATACGATGGAAATTCGGTTTCGTGTACGGTGTATCATTGTATCAGTAAGCATTTGCAATTGAGCTGGTTATCATTATGACGCGCGGGAGACACAGAAGTACGGTTACAGATCCTCGGCTCCCGCGGTGGTTCGGGCAGCTGCAGCACCCGTCAGCCCGAGCTTTCAAAGACTCTCCTGCCTATCTCCTGATATCGATGAGCATCGTCTCGAGAATGGCTAGTAAGTCCCTAATGACGGCCACTAGTGGATGCTTGGTCAGGATCGCGTGTTAGTCATCGTCGCGTCCCGGTCCAACTCTGCGCCACACGCGCGGAGGACAGGTGGGTTGGCCGCTTCAGTCAGCATGTCCGTGCGCACGGACACCGCGCAGGACCGCGTCGCCGAGAGGTTGGCCGAACGCGATTGACATCAACCGGGGGGCACAGATCGTATAAGATGACGCAGTCTCAGCATCACGATTCAAACATCCCAACCACCTCTCAAACAACTCAAAAACTCAAAGTACTCAACCGCCATGTCCTCAGCCAAAGATCTCGTTCTCATCACCGGCGCGACGGGCTTCCTCGCCCAGCACGTCGTCTCCGCTACTCTCGCCGCTGGGTACCGCGTCCGCGGCACCATCCGTAGCCCGTCCAGCGGTCGCGCCCTCCAGGCCAAGTTCCCTACCGACTTCGAGAGCGTCGTCGTCCCCGACGTCGCGTCCAGCGACCTCACCGATGCGCTGAAAGGTCCGATACACCCTCCAGATCCCGCACCGTCATGCTGACTTGTCCTTGTCCTTTGCTAATTAGACGTGACATATGTTCTGCATACGGCCTCGCCGTACACCTTCGCCATCACCAACGGCGAGGAGGAGCTCCTCAAGCCCGCGATCAATGGCACGCTCAATGTCCTCCGCGCTGCGCATAAGGCGGGCGTAAAGAAGGTTGTCATCACCTCCTCCTTCGCTGCCATCAACGACGCGTCCAAGGGCGGGCCCTGGCGCGCGTACGAGTACACCGAGAGAGGTCCGTGTCCATCCCTGATCCTTGTCTCGCCCCGTGCTTATCTCGCCACAGACTGGAATCCAACCACGTACGAGCAGGCTGCCGCTCCCGGCGCGCAGCCCGGCCTGGTGTACTCCGCGTCGAAGAAGCTAGCCGAGACCGCCGCGTGGGACTTCGCGAAAGAGCACGGCCTGGAGCTCGTCGCGCTGAACCCGCCCATGATCTACGGCCCGGCGCTGCAGGACTCCGCGACGAGCCCGAAGGCGCTCAACACGAGCGCAGCCATGATCTATAAGCTCTTCTCGGGCGAGGTGACGGAGGTCCCGGAGGACGGGCTGCCGCTGTTCGTCGATGTTCGCGGTATGTCGCTTTCCCTTCTCCTCCCCCGCTGTCCACTTTGCTTCGTCTCTTTCCCCTCCATCCATTAACGAAGGACCAATACTGACTCCTCTGGCAGACGTCGCCGAAGCGCACGTCCGCGCCCTCCGCCCCGCCGCCACCGGCGCGCGCATCCCCCTGTGCGGCGGCGCCTTCACCTGGTTGCAGGCCGTTGAGCACCTGAGCCGCAAGTACCCCGCCCTCCAATCGCGCCTAGCCAAGCCATCGGCGAAGGCGAAGGCGGACGAGCGCGTGCAGGCGACCATCAGCACGAGGGTTGCGGCGGAGAAGCTGGGGATGGACAAGTTCATCGGGTGGGAGCAGAGCTTGGATGATACGGTTGATAGTCTGCTGGAGCTGGAGAAGAAGTGGGCGCAGCAGTAGGCGAGGCGTCGTTGTAAACTTGGGATGTCGGAAGAGAAGTTTGTATTATGATGTATGATCAGTCAATGGGATCTGGATTAGAACATGTCATAATCAGTGTGTGCGACGTTGACGGTAGCGAAGCGCGCACCTTGGTGTTTGGCTCTGCTGTAGGAGTCAGACGCCCATTCGCGCCAGACAAGGTATCCGGAGTTCACGCAGGTTTGACCGTTTGTCTGGCGTTTGCCCTCGGGAGACTACCATTCGCATCAGTCGAGTCGCCTGTCCAACTCCGCCAATGCGCCATCCACTTCTTGATACCAGGAAGACAAGGGGTAGAGATGTGTTCCAACGCGTTCGCGATGACGGCGGAGCCCGATGGTGGAGCCAGAAGCAGTGGGGTATCCCGCTTTCTGCAGAGATAATCACCGTTGCCAGTAGTTGAGGCATATCCGGCTTCTGGAAACTGGCAACTTCAAGCCCTCCTCGCACGCATCGTTATTGAGCGCTGCTGCCAGCTGTTGCATTCAGACGCCGAAGTAGGCCACTAACAGAGTAACTCGGCAGCGTAGACTTTTACATGAGTAAGTTGCAACATGAATCGAGGAGTTCCCCTCAGCGGGGGGAACCAGTAGAAAGGCCGGGCCGGCTGAGGTTCCCACGTTCTCCCAATGAAAAATGTTTGCCACATCATCTCCGAGTCGCTCCTTGTCTATCTTGGCTGATAAACCGCATGTACCAAGATAATCTACGTTTCCTAGCCACGTTTCTTTGATGCCAGCCTCTTGAAAGACTCTTGCTACCAATACTGTAATCTCCCGCACATGCTGTCATGCTCTCGCACTACACGTGACCCAGTCAACACCTGAGACCTCGTCGGATTCCATCATGCTAGAGTGATTCCATGACATCGAATTGAACAGGTCCGCCTAAATTTATAAGAGCTTCAAATTTTCAGATCCATACCGAAAGATGTTACAATCCACATATCGCTTCAAGTTCCTGCTCGCAGCCGACCCCAAGGCCCATCACGAAAATATTAAACGGATATTCAACGTATTTTTGCTCGATCACCCACGCCATCCATGCCATCCCACAGATCTAGATGACTGTATGGAACTGGGGTCATCTGCCACGGAGTTTTGCTGACGCGCCTCACAGCTGGAGGTCCAACGCCACCTGCAGAATCGGAACGGGTCCATCAGGGGTCTGGACGGAAACAAGAAACAAAAGGAACTCACCGCCGATACCGCATCTTCAATCTCCTTCATGTAGGACGCAACCAATTCTCGGGAGGATTGGCCGGTAGAGGTTGACTGTTGATGACCGCACGAGGTGCAGCTCATCATCGATCCGCCAGTTTCCGCTGCCTTCTCGATCTCCTTTTTGCTTGGTATCCTTTCCAGAATGGCCAAAGTCGTATTTGTCTTGCCAGCAACCGGTTGAAATGTCCGCTGATAGCTGCAATTGTTGCAGTGCAAAGTGATAGATGAGGGAGGTGTGTTGGCTCCTTGCAGATTTGCGACGGCTCCTCGCGCAGCCTTAACGCAAGCTGTATGGTATTTTAGCAGACGAAAAAATTTGGCAGCGGAGAGCAGCTCTAGCTCAGGGCCGCACTCCATGTCCAAAATTGGCTGCTCCAGAAGTGCTCTGGCGGCTGCTTTAGCTTCTACCTCCATCCTATGGTGGCAAGCAATAGCAAAGACGCGGACTTCGTTCCTATACAAGCACGGTGGGGCGATTAACGCCTCCCGCGCTCTCTTTTCCACCCTCTCGACGCTGTATTTCAAGGCCGCATCCAACAACAAATCCACATCTTCGAGTTTATCCAAAGCCGGCTGATCCACTGCCCCCATTGGATAGCACATTGACAGCAACATGCGCAGGATTTTCGCCGTCTCTGTCACTTGAATAACTGGTAGCCCGCCCTTTTTCTCGCCGGCCCCGTCTTCAGAAGATGTTGGCGGTTGAGGAAGTGAAAACATGTCCTTGAAGAGAGGCGACCCCATCGAGAGCAGCAACTTGAAAACTTTGAAGTAGACGTTATCCGATGATCGTAAGATCACATCTGCATCGGCGTCATTGAAAGGCGAGCTGGCATAGGTGGCGGGGGAGTCTGTGGTGGTCGCAATATTGTCCTGTTGGAGATCTGCCATAGCTTGTATGTCGCGGTGTATGAATTAGAGTTGTCGGGGTGGGTGGTGGTGGATTGTAGAAAGGATAATGCGCCGCGCCAGTGATCTTGTAATCAGACCGTGCGCACTTAGAGTTCGAAACTATATCCAGAATCTTCTTTGGTGGGGCGGCTAAGGACATAAGGCCTATAATGCACGCAGTGCGGCTTCATCCAAGTTGGTCATGAGGTAGCGCGTATCTCCGCGGGTAGTGGAATTGATCCACATGTCCCAATCTCTCGTCCAAGCCTTCCAACATGTGCTTCGTGGTCGAAGGTTTTTCCGCTGGAGGATGCAGCGAATGCGAAATTGGTTTGAATCAGCTTGAAGGAGCTTATTACCGGAGGCGCGTCAACCTACGCAACCCAAGCATGGCCGCCGCATGAGGTCCTGGCCCTTGGCGTTGTCTGCTCGTTGTGAACACGGTACTTAGCGAAGAACGATACATATATTCGAAGTGTGACGACATCTGAATGAGCATGGTGTATGCGCTATGTCCAACTTGGCAACTACAGCTGAATTTCAAGGTTGATCTATAGGTGTTATATTAGCAGTTATTTGTGCGACTAACTGTTGAAGAACATCACCGAAGAAATAGCACTCTCCACGATAGGTAATAGGTGGTCTACGAACTGGCGTGTCAATTTAGCTGATGGCCTTTGAACGTGGTTGCACGTAGAGCATCTGACGGCACGCCATATACCATCATCCAAGACAGCCTCTATGGAAGCTCTATCCATCGATACAAGATTAAGGGCCTTGTTGACAGTATCCGGTAATTTTGCACGTTGTAGGGCGAAGACTCGATCAGCATCACAGCATGCACAGCGCTGTGGATGTGCGAGATATTCCGATAACCCAGGCCACTGAGAGGGAGTACCATTTGTGGTGGAGTTGGGGTCTTGCACAGCTGCGATGCAGTCTTCATGACACTGGAAAAGGCGAAAAATCTGGGCACCCGATACGAACTCCAGCTCAGCCCCGAATTTATTCTTCAAAATTAGTTGGGCGAGCGTAGCTCGTGCTGCAGCTCTAGCTTCATCATCCAGTCTGTGCCGGCAGGCAATAGCGAACACGCGAAGCGCGTTATCCTTGAGGTGCTGCGGCGTAACCAACATCTCCCGCGCCCTCGCAACCGACAGCCACGGGGCGGGAGAATTTAAATTTCACTGGGAATGTTATCATTCGCGATGTGACGACGAGCACGACGGATGTGCAGCGTCCTACTTGGCTAAGTGGATGATGCACAATGATGATGTTGGTTATTGCATGCCCCTACCAGATCTACCACTCGATTTCTAATTTTACCTGTAAAGCATTACATGTTAGCAGATTGTCTGGCAAATAATCAAAAGGTGACATCACCGAAGATATAGCAGCTTCCACCTTGGATAATAGGTGGTTCACGAAATGGCGTGTGGATGTAGCAGATGGACTTTGGATGTAGCTGCACGTTGAGCATTTGACTGCACACCATCTGCCATCATCTAGGAGCGCCTCCAGCGACGCTCTATCCAACCAGATAAGATTGACGGCTTTTCCGGTCACGGTATCCGGCAATCGGGCTCGTTGTATGCTGAAATTTCGATCAGCGTCGCAGAACGCACAGGGCTGAGAACGTGCGAAGTATTCCGCCAGCCACTGCAAGAGATCGATGTTCCTGGTGAAGAAGGTGCCTTGCACGGCGGCGACGCAGTCTTCGTGGTACTGAATAAGGCGAAATAGCTTGGCCGCCGATAGGAACTCCAGTTCAGCCCCGAACTTGTTCTTTGAGATCGGCTGGGAGAGCGTGGCTCGCGCGGCTGCTCTGGCTTCTCCTTCCAGTTTGTGCCGGCAGGCGATAGCGAACACGCGCAGCGCGCTGTCCTTCAGGTGCTGCGGCGCGACCAGCATCTCGCGCGCCCTTTTCTCCACTCTCTCGACACCGTACTTGATGGCCGCTTCGAGCAGCACATCCACGTCTTCAAGTTTGTCCAACGTCGGTGGATTCGCCGCCCCCATTGGGTAGCACATGGAGAGTAGCATGTCTTTGAAGAACGGCGACCCCATCGAGAGCAGAAGCTGGAAAACCTTCAAGTCGATGGCATCTGATGATCGTAAGATGATATCTGCATAGACGTCGTCGAAGGGTGTGCTGGCGTCGGGGAAGGGTGGAGCGTCTGCCATGGTCATGTTGTGCTCTTGGGTGCGGCTAGTCATACCGTGTGGGATAATGCGGCTGTCAGGACGCGTGGAGGTGGTTTGAGGTCAAGGCAGATGGGCGAAGGGGCCGCATATGCGATGCTTTTATCGAATTGCGCACGAAGTGTGACTGTCCGGATGGCGGCTAAAACTTGGCAAAAGCGTCCCCGTAGTGAAACCCTTCTCAGTTGTCATCATCACCGCAGATTGCCAGACAGAGAAGTTAATGAGCGAGTCCCAGAAGGTCGATCAAGGTTGCTAGTACATGCGAGAGGGCGAGCAAAGTTCAGCTGCGAAGCGCGCGCGAATCGGTAACACTGCGGCGGCCCGAGAGTCGGCAACGCAGTGGCGCAGGCACATCATGAAGAATGGTTGTCCCTATGTACTTGCGGGATAGCTATGGTGGTGAGTGACTCCAATCCGGAGTGTATTTTTAACGCAACACACCTTTAACTCTGGTCGTGACGGATTGAACGGCGGCGCGAGCGGTCGGGTTTAGGTAGATTTGTAGTAGGGAGGGTTAAGAACATGCCAATCTCCACAACGGCGTTAGAGAAATGGTGAAACTTCAGATCTTGAGATTCCGCCGCGCTCCTGGTCGCCTGTGGTGAAGTCTGCTCCGAGATAAGCTTGGTCTAGGGCAAATTTACTGGAGAAGCAAACAGGTGATGTGTATCTCAGTCACCCGGGCACGTTCAGACACGCATGAATCCACGAGTTCGAACACAGGATTGGGTTAGCCCAACGGATTGAAGAGGAGGCGGCGGCCGAGGGATGCATAACCCCGCCGCGGAGCGGGGCGGAATTTTTCCGACCGCGAGCGGAGCATGACTACCTTCGAGTCTGTCTGTAAGAACGCAATGAATACATTAGTCAATACTGACCAGTAAGCAACAACATCATATATACCTGTCATCGTTTGAACAGGCTTGCACGCGTATACCCACGGGTACACGGGCGTGTCAACGGAAAGATCGAAGGGCGAGAGGAGGAGAGCAGTTTGTGGCAGACGCTGGCAGCCGGCTAAGTCCGGTTGATCATCACACGTGAATTACCGGCCAATGACTATCAGTATTAGTCATCTTGCCTCTCAGTTACAATATTGCACCCTCCTCGGAGTCGCCTGCAACTGTCATCCCGGTGTGCCTTGACTCGGGATCAACAATGCGCCCCGGCCAGCAGGCGCTCCTTAAAACCCATGGGGCTCCCCGAGCTCAGTTCCGTCCCCGCAAATCCAAATCTTAACCCGCAACTTGAATGGCTCTCTGCAATATCTGCCTGGGCCCGTTGAACGTACCCTCTGCTTTACCTTGCGGTGAGTCTCTTTACTCGTTCTTCCAGCGACTTTTGTTGATGATTCTGCTGTGATGTGCAGGCCATGTCTTCTGCTATCCTTGTATCTTGAAAGTCGTGCGGTCTGTGAAGCCATTTACGACCGAACATCGATGCCCAATGTGCCGAGAACGTTACACTGTTAGTGCGTCCTTTCTTTCTCATCACACTATTCCTTATCTGAGGGCATTTACAGAAACGCTACCTCGCGAAACAGTCCCTGACGCCCTCCAACTCCACGTAACCCCATCCATCCGCAAACTTAACTTCTCCCCCTTATCCCCACCCTCCCAATCCGCCCAACCTACACCACCAAACCCCTCCCCCTGCGAGCCCACCCCCTGCGAGGGCCTCGAGCGTCACCAAGCCGAGATCCTCGCCCTCCGCGCACAGCGCGCCGAGCTCGCGCGGCGCAACCAACAGGCGTCCACTACCGCCGCTGGGCTCTGCATGCTCGCGCGCACTGCGAAGGAGTGGGGCGCACGAATGCAGCGCGAACGCGATGCGCTGGCAAAGGAGGTCGACGTGCTGCGCAAGCGACTGCGGGAGCAGACGCCGAACTCGGACTTGAGTGAGCCGGTGCTGGACTCGGTGTTCTGCTCGGGCGCTGCCCTCGGCGGTCCTGGCGTCACTGGTGGGGTTGAACACGCGCGGCCATGCAAGCGCCCCCGCCTCGAGATGCCCCGCCGGATGCAGATGCAGATCCCCGTGGACATCCTGGGCCCGTCCCTCTCGCGCCGGGCGACGCCCCAGCTGCCGCTGCTGCCAAAATACGAGCCGCTCTCGCCGTCGCTCTCGCCGATTCCATCAACGCCGAGGTTATAACGTCGACGCCACGGACGCATATACCCGGCTATGGACTCGTCGCCCAGCATCCACATCATCATCTCGACTTGTTTCGTCATTTCATAGGATCTATCACGCATACCCACGCACCATTCTCATTCTTTCATGAACTTTGCATTATTCCATTCGCGACTCGGCACTCTAGACAATGTATCATGTATGTTCGCTTGTACTTCATATGCACTTTTGGATTTGATTGACACAAGCATTTCCTATCGGTTTTTAGATATGGTTATAGGTTATATCCAGATAATTATATCGCGCCATGCGATTGCCCTGCTTTCCGCTATGTGTGATATGCAGCCGGATTTTGCAGAGGTTCAGCTTGCGTCTGAGCCACACATCCCATCTCTCCAGCGTCATCGTCTCTCTGGTCTCTCTACTGCGATAGCTTCGTCAGGTGGCTCGAATGATATCCTCATCAATATGTGCACCTTGATTGACATGCAAACACTATTGATGTTTGTGCAATATGTTCTACGTCTCCATTGTAGCCTCCGGGGCCTCCCACGAAAGTTGGATATGCACCTGAGTGGTCAAGGATCCACCGTCAATGCCATCTCACTGCATTGAAAGTCGCGATAGAGGTACCTTCGAGATTGCCTCGTCGATCTTTTCGCAAAATCGCGCACTAAATGCGACCAGGCCAATGAAACTATTATTCGCGCAGTCGGGACAATTCCGGGTAGCCTGTGCAGCTGCCACCAGCAGCTCGTGTGCTTTCACCATCTTGCCGGCTGGCGTCTTTTCCAACATCTGTCGACACGGGATAATGTAGTTATCCCACCACCATGTCAATACAATAGTATCTCCATCTTTGAGCGCAGTGGCAGGACAGATATCAAGGCTTTCCGAGCACGGAAACGATTCGCCGAAGTCGTTCGTTATCCAGTCGAGATGATCCTGATCAGCCTCATGGCTAGCCGTGCTTGCGCAAGCTCTGCGGTACTCTTGAAGGTAGAAGTAGTCCGCGGCGGACAAGTCCCGCATTTCAGGGACGAATGGCATCTTCCCGACGTCGAGTGCCAAGGTGGCGGCTGCAGCAATCCGCGCTTCTTTCGCCGCCTTCAGGAGACACGCGATTGCAAACACCCGCAAAGGCTCTTTCTCCAAGTATCGCGCGGACACGAGGGACCGGAGAACGAATATCTCAGCGTCTTCCATGTTATACTTGCTGGCGGCATTGAAGACGCTCCTGATCACATCAAGCTCCAGGATCGGAGGGTTATTTATCGACGAAGGATGGCCCAATTTCAAAAGCAGCTCCAGGACCTTGGCGTTCTCCTCCATCGGCACAATGCACAGCCCATCTTTCATCGCATTGATTCCCTTCCCCGTTGACTGCGGCAGCGCAAACATTCCCTCAAAAAATGCAGATGCCAGTGCTAGGAGGGCCTTGTAGCATCGAAAATCGACGTTGTCGGATGAACGTAAGATCACATCGGCTCTGGGATCGTTAAATGGGGCTGGAGCATCGACAGGAGATGGATTGCCGATGCTAGTGGACGCATGTTGATCCATCGGATGTGTGCTAGATTGGCCAAGATTGGTCCTGGAGATGGTGAATGTGCGAATATTAATACATTGGCACGTGCTACGTATACAATATTACTTTGCATAACATTTATGCAGTCACAGGAGATCTTGACATTTTTCCGTACATAAACTGGTATGCGAGCCAGACTTCAGAACTTGAAATTACACGAGACTTCCGCGCGTTGAATATCCTATATAAAAGACTCGCTCTCCTCTTGTATCCCGATAGAGACGTACATACACATGGCATTAATATTGACCTTTCTGCGATACGTATAATGCTCAACTATGTCTCCTCTATCGTAACCTCCGGAGCTTCCCACGAAAGTGGAATATGCACCTGTGCAATGATAGGATCCTCTGTCAATGCCATATCTCCTCTATTGAAATTCGAGAGACAAGCACCTTCGCGATTGCCTCATCGATCCTTTCGCAAAAGATTCTGCTGAACGCTGCGAGATCTTTGGCACCATACATTCCACAGTCGGGGCAGTTTTTGGCCACCTGTGCGGCTGCCACCAGTAGCTCATATGCTTTCACCGTCTTGCCAGCTGGCGTCTTCTCCAACGCCTGCTTGCACGGGCCAATGTAGTCAATCAGCCACCATGCTGCTACGCCTTCTTCGGGATAATCTTCCAAGGGGCATATGTAATCACATGTAGTAGCGGTTTGGGTGCATATATACCATATGTCGTTGTTGTCCGGGCGGATTATCATCCAGCTAAGATCGTTGGCCACATCGCGAGCCCGGTTCGTGCAGGCTTTGCGGTACTTTTGAAGGTAGAAGTGGTCCGCACCGGACAACAATTGTAGCTCTGGGATGTAAACCATGTCTTCGTCGGCGAGTGCGAGGGTAGCGGTGGCGGCAATCCGCGCCTCTTTCCCTGCTTTCAGGAGGCACGCGATTGCAAAGACCCGCAAGGGCTCTTTCTCCAGATATCGTGTGCACACGAGAGCTCTGAGAATAAAAAACTCGGCGGCTTCCATGCTGTATTTGTTTGCAGCATTGAAGATGCTCTGGATTACATCAAGCTCCAGAATTGGGGGATCGTTTATTGATGAAGGATGGCACAGTCTCAACAGAGGATCCAGGGTCTTCGCATTCTCCTCCATCGGCACTATGCAAAGTCCATCTCTCATAGTGTCACAGTTGTCTCCGTTGGCTTGCGGAAGCGCGAACATCCCCTCGAAGAATGTTGATGCCATTGAGAGGAGCAGTTTGTGGCAACGAAAATCGACTTTATCAGATGAACGTAGTATTACATCGGCTCGGGGATCGTCGAATGGGTCGGTAGCATAGACAAAAAATAGATCGCGTGTATCGGTTGATCCATGTCGATCCATCGTATGAGTGCTGGACTGGCAAGAATTCGAATCGATCCTGAAGCAGGCGGTGGCAATATTCAATGGAAAATGTGCGTGACAAGGTCCAACTTGCCACGGTCAGTGTCATTAGGCGCCCGCCGTAGTCTTTCTTCCCGTTCACCACAACTTACATATCCTATCCTATCCTTCACTTCATTATATCTGGCAGATATAGGATCTGATAGAAAAATGGCGAGCTCCAGCACGACATTCAATCACCCTGATGCAGATGTAATCTTGCGATCATCTGATAATGTTGATTTTAGGGTCTACAAGACCTTCCTTTCGGTTGGGTCATCCTTTTTCAAAGACATGTTCTCACTTCCTCAGGTGCCAGTCGCCAATGCGGAAAAGAGCAAAGAGAAGGCAGATGGGCTACCTGTGGTGCACCTTTCAGAGACCTCGAGCACTTTGAAACTTCTGCTGTCCATGTGTTACCCAATGACGGCGGTGGATCAACCAGCTTTGGATAACTTCGAGGAGGTGGCTTTGCTGCTTGATGCGGTCATCAAGTATGACATTGAGAAGGCGGAGAAGCGCGTCCGCGAGGCATTGGTATCCCCTCAATGTCTACAGGGAAACGCGTTGCGCGTATTTGCTATTGCGTATCGACACAAACTGGAGTTGGAAGTCAGAAAAGCCGCGACAGAAAGTCTTCGGGGAGTAATCTCTAGAGGCAATCGAGGACTTGAGCAGAATCTGCTCTCGGCTGCAAAACTGCTTGATCTCCTCGAATACCATGACAAGTGCGTAACAGCTGCACGAGAAGCCGTCAGCACTACTGCTCCTTCCTCTTGGCCTGGAATGAGCGTGGCACTGAAAGCAAACCAGTGGTGCCCACATTGCCAAAGCAAACGGGGTTTCCGCGCAGAGTCCTCTGCATCAGGAGAATTCATATCTACAACATTCATGTCGAGGTTGCCGAATGAGGAGGAAATACAGGTAGCATTAGAAGAGCGCCAGTGGCCTGCCTTCTTTTGCAGTGGATGTGGCCGCGGGCAGATCCCCGGTCCGACTTTGGCCCATCAGTTCGTGAAGTCTATGTTCCACAAGATAGCGGAAGCCACAGCCTCGGTGAGCTTCCTCGTATTCTATTGGGTATCTCAATACTAATAGCTCATGGTTCATATGCAGATTCCATTGAATCTTGATCTATGAATCTATATATATATATATATATATCGAGCCTTCCGCCAGATTTTGAGTTCAATCAGTATGCAACAGTAGAGTGCCAGAGACCCTGAAAGGACGATGTGTTTGTTCCCACCCAAGTAGAGCAGCTTTTCCTTGTTGGTTAATGACACCCCGTATAACACATACATTACCAGCTCAGAGCGCTGCTACACTAAGGTGAGGCTGATCTAGCCTGCCAGTAAACGTGAAACGTCTTTCGACCTTCTGCGCTTTGCTCTATACAAACTAGATTGAACTCATGGTAGATATTTGATTAGATACATGCAATATGTAGTACAGTAAATGAAAAGGACCATTCGAAGGCCAGGACTGGCCAATATATGAGATGATAGGTCAAGATGGCCATGTTTGTTTAACTAGATTTGAACTGTCGCCTGGAAAGCGGCCGGCCCGGGCCAGTGGTGGCCCTGACAGGTTTCCACCGATGCTGTCTAGCAGGATGTTCCGTTTGAGCATCTTCGTCACTGGACGAGGTATCGGAAAGAGTGCTTCGAGCTCGGCGCTTTCGACCCGATTGCAAGTTGCCTGAGGTTCCCGATGGGCTGGCATCTTCATGTACTTGACCAGCTGGCACTCTGTGTGAACCTCATTGAGAACAACCGAGAGACACGGCACGTCTTGTCACTCACGAAGACTTGTCTAGCTTGGCCTGCAGCTTCTTGTTTTGTATTTTCATCAACGCTAGGTCTCTCTTGAGTTTTTCGGCCTCTTTCCTCGCTTTCTTTTCTCCTTCGGCGTGATGCTTGCTTGCATCGATATTCTGTTCGCACTTATCCATGAGCAGCTGCTTATCCCGGAGCGCGTTATTCAAATACTTCTCCAGCTCGGCCACGCGAGCTGTAAGAGCGTCATGAGGAGTCATGTCAATCCAGACTCGTTGAATGCTTGGTCTGATGAATTGATGATATTTGTTCGGCACGTAGCGGAGGTCCAGGCATGCTAATTACCATCATGTACATCAATGGTGAACACGAATATTAATTGGCGCCACTCACTGATAGGAAACTCAGCACGACACGTAGGGCAGCTGCTATGTATCGCATCGTGACCTGCTTGGATATGTGTGGTCATGCAGATTCCGCAATAAAGATGGCCTGGTGCGATATAGGGGAAATGTCAGATGATATTGCGCAGAGTCCTGCATAACTCGCCGCAGGGTGTCACTACTGGCACTTTAAGCTGTTCCAAACATATTCCACAGTTACTCATCGCGATGATTGAGAATTGGTGGTCGCCGTGCAAGGCCAAGTTACTACGCGCCTCGGTAGTAATAAATTACTGAAATGATGCCACCGAAATTCATCTCCAACTTTGTGACCCTCCGTTGGCCTCGTCGGCTTCGGTGCTGCTGTGTGCGTTGACTTCTTCATCTCTTCCGGTTCATCCCCCACACACTTGGGACTGTTTTTGCTCGGACAGTAGATGCAAAGGGGCCCGGTTTTTCTAGTATATTTATTCTGTAGGCACGAACGGACGCACTCGAACGGTTGCTTCAAGCCTAGTTCGCCAACGCTCTTTGGATCCACACCTGTGAATGTCGATATCTGCACCTCTTTCTCCTCCGCGTCCCTCTTCCAGGCCTTCATCGAGGAGCTCATACTATTCTATTCGCACAGCCAGCCCAGCCTTGTCGTCGGATGACCCTGGTACGTCCCTTCGCTGATGTCCCTGCCCATCTCACCTCACTTAAACGATCAACTTCCTTAGTTGCCGTCCGAAATCATATATCTTCATTAAAACATTCCATTCGTCAGCAACAAGCCCAACTACAAAACTACGAGAACATTATTCTCCGAGGCCCGCGTCCCTACCCATACGGCGTGATGTCAAACCACTCACCTGCAACATCCGCCACCGACCTCACCAGTAGAGATAGCACGAGCACGAGCGAATCCACTGCCCCTACTTCCATCTCACAACATGGCCCACCAACCACTCCTCCTCCAAAGATAAGAAAGCAGTTGAGCTTAGAATCATCGAACGGCGATTCTATCACGCCTTTACCAAGACGAGAGAGCGTGAAGGAGGGAAGCATACGAGAAGGAGTGGCAATGGACTTTGGTGTCGCCCCTGCAAGCAGTCTGGGGCACCACAAACGCGTCTCCAGTCCGACGCGGACATATAGTCGTACGTGTATGACATTACCCCCTGTTTCTTGGCTAACAGCACGTTCTTGCCTGCAGGCATACCAGTGTCCTCCGTAGGTTGGTCTTTTCATACTTCTCTCGGCCCGACGGGCATTTTTTCATACATTACGTTTCTTCATTACAGGCAATGCTCGGGCATTAGCCGACGAAGGTCAACCATCTACACCAGCGCCCAACCGTGCATCACTCGCCCCTTCACTTCCGTCACTAGACGTTTCAGCCTCAAACTCCTCCCTATCCCCTGCGCGTCCCTCCTCCGTTTCCCTACCCCCCTCATCACCAAATAAGCGACTATCGCTCACGCCCGGCGGTACGACCAAAGTCCTCGCTGACCTCCAAACCGGCGTCATTAACGCCCGCAACGCGCTCGAGAATACGAAAACACAACTCCGCGTGTCTCAACGAAGCGTCGCGCAGCTCACACGCCAGACAGAGGATCTCAAAGAGGGTCGCGAGCGCCTCCGCCTCGAGAACGAGGGCCTGAACAACGTCGTCGCCCGCAAGGAGAGGCTATTGCAGGAAGTATGCAATTCCTTTCTATACCTGTTCTTCTTCATGCTGCTTCTGATGAGCGTGCCTAATTGGTGTTTCCAGGTGCTGGAGCGGGCACGTAAGGCGGAGGCAGAGGCGGCGGCACTCAAGGCTCAATTGAAAACGGAGACTACGGCGAGCAAGAAGTCCATTCGGGAGATGGAGAATGCGCTGGCCGAATCCACGGCGCTCTCACAAAAGAGCGAGCGGGAATACATCACGCTGAGGGACAGCCTGAAGAAAATGGCAGAGGATTGGAAAGCAGATGCGGAGCGGCTGAGAGCAGAGATGACGAAGCGGGAGAAGAGGCTCCAGGACGAGGCAGAGGGTATGGGCAAGAAGTACCGCCTGCTCGTTGAGGAGCTCAAGGGGGGAGCTGGCAAAGCTCAAATCATTAGTCTGCGGCAGGAAGATGAGAAGATTGGAGCGCAAGTAGAGGATGCTTTCCGGGACGAGATCGCTGCCCTTCGGGCTAAGATGGACCAAGTTTCTGGAGATGGGCAGGAGGCAAACGACACAGCAAAGTGAGTTACCTTTTCCGAGTCTCCGGCGCCTGGCGCTAATTACGCCTCGTATCTCACAGGTCTTTGGCGATTGAGCTGGCACGGCTAAGGCGCATGATGCAGGCTGCGGGTCGTGGTGGTAGTGGTGGTAGTATAAACCGCCCATAGTGTTTGTGATACTCTGTCGTTATGTTATGGTTGCATTTACCGGACGCTTGCTGGATTTCTATATACCATTTGACTAATTCTACTGCCATAAATTTGCTGTCTCCACGCTTGCTTGACGCTCATGATTTTCGTGCCGGCCGCCTTGAACCGTTGCCCATGGGGAAACACCCTCCGGCTAGGAAGCCGGTACGGTCTCGGGGTCAGATATTGCCGATTTACCATCACCGACGCACTGTCATGCTGATCTTGACCCGCACACTATAAAGCTTGTATCGTCGTCTTGTGAAAGTTACCCTCCCCCTTCCTCACCTTTGCCCACTATGTCCGTTATCCGAACACCTATCACCGACCTCTTCAAAATCCAGCACCCCGTGCTGCTTGCGGGTAGGATCTCATCATTGTATGCCACTTGAGGAGAGGGATATCTGACACGAATTTCGATAGGCATGAATGTTGCCGCTGGCCCGGAGCTCGCTGCTGCGGTCACCAATGCTGGAGGGCTTGGAGTCATCGGAGGAGTTGGTTACACACCAAAGATTCTGCGCCAGAATGTATGTGCTTGCCCTTGGTACGCTCAGTATACCGGAACTTACCAGTCATGCACAGATCAAAGAGCTCAAGGAGGGCCTTAAGGACAAGAATGCCCCCTTCGGTGTTGACTTGCTGCTCCCCCAAGTGGGCGGAAGTGCGCGCAAGACTAACGTGTGTACACTCTCTTTTGATCATTTGGGCTGTCGTTCTAACTTCGCTGCAGTATGATTACACTAAGGGCCAATTGCCTGCGCTCATTGACGTTATCATCGAGGAGAAGGCGGCTCTCTTCGTCTGTGCCATCGGCGTGCCCCCCAAGGAGGCTGTGGATAAGCTGCACCAGGCCGGAATCCCCGTCATGAACGTAAGACATCCATCACGTCACCCCTGCACCGGCGCTGACAGCCCTGATAGATGGTCGGACACCCGAAGCACTGCGCGAAAGCAATCGCTGCCGGCGTTGATCTCATCTGCGCACAGGCCGGCGAGGGCGGAGGCCACACAGGCGACACCCCCGCGTCCATCCTCATCCCCGCGTGCGTCGACGCGTGCAAGGGCCACAAGTCCCCGCTCACCGGCGAGCCCGTCTACGTGATCGGCGCGGGCGCGGTCTACGACGGGCGCAGTCTCGCGGCGAACCTGATGTGGGGCGCAAAGGCGGTGTGGGTTGGCACGCGCTTCGTTGCGAGCGTGGAGGCGAACGCGCCGAAGGCGCACAAGCAGGCGGTGCTCACCGCGGGGTACGAGGATGCGATCACGACGCTCATCTACACCGGGCGCCCGCTGCGCGTGCGCAGGACACCGTACGTCACAGACTGGAACGAGAACCGCATGGCCGAGATCAAGGACCTCACCTCCAGGGGTATCCTCCCCGCTGAGGAAGACCTCAAGGCGCACCCCGAAAAGTCAATGGAGGCTCGCCCGTGGCTCATCGGCCGTGTTGCTGCTGTCATCGACGAAATCCTGCCAGCGAAGACCATCGTGGACAACATGGTCAACGAGGCGGCGGAGCTTCTGTCAAGCGGCGCAACAATGGTGACGGGGAAGAAAGCTTCCTCGAAGTTATAGGTCTTCTAGTATTTGTGCATTCTGTAATTTAATCTGCATATTATGTTTGTTTCATCGGTTCTCCTCCCAGCGTGACTTGGTGCTCTACATGCTTCTACATGGCGTCTTAGAGGACTGAGTTACTGACTACCCTCAAATCACATGCAAGATCTAGTGTCGGAGCGGCCCGGGTTACCCGTGCAACTCGAAGCAAACGGACGTCAACATGGACACTTTGCACCAGCTTTGCACCGTGACCTCAGCTCCCTTCCCCAGGTACGCTTCACATGCCTTGAGTGGTGACCGCTCGCAATTTTATCACACTCTCTGCTTATCAGTGATTTTCAATCGCACATATTGGCTGTTAAACACGATTGCTGCTCCATGACCACCACGATGCGCCTACTAAACCAGCCATGCCATGGAAGATATTGATATGTTCTGGCCGTCTGTCTATGTCACTGAAGGAATACTTGCTCTGGGGATCTACCTCGCTAGTCTGACGAACGGAACATTTATTTTACCGGATGACCTCACTACCTGGATGGAGTACGTGTTTTGAAAAGCTCTTTCGCTACCTCATCGACTAAAAAGTTGCTTTGACGGTCTACCCTTGGGCTACTATACGAGGCCTGTCGATGCTCAAGTCAATTGACTGTGTAAGAGGTATCAAAAGGCAGCGCCAGTCGCCCCGACGAATGGCAACGTTTTTCGTCGAGTGCAAATAGGGAGAAAAGGGTGGCCGTCTGGAAGCTCAAAACGCGCGCGCTATCCCTCCTCGTCTGATCACGAGGAAAAGGTTAAGCGAGGTTGCGTTCTTCTCCTCTTGCTGATCAGGCAGCGTACCTTAACATTGCTATGCAGCAGTTGATGATCACAGTCAGCCGCGGAATCAGGAGCGCTCACCAACACTCGAACTTCAACCGTGGTTGGACGTGAGGAGGAGGATTCTCCAGCTGTCTCAAATGAAACCAGATATCTGTTCCTGGATGTAAACGTCAACTCGATGGCGCTAGTGCTAGGCAATTTCTGGGAGGCCACCCGGCCGAGTCCTACATATCTGGTAACCTGTAAGTATGACGATGCCGAAATTTCCGCTCTCTCGACCGCATTATGCTATCTATCAGTCTTGAGCGGTTTTATTATTTAGCATCCAATGGCTGGAATCTTTTCGAGAAATTTGGTCCGATTGTAAATATATTTATAAAATTCTTAAGGAATTTTTACAGTATATGCGAATACACTGTCTACAAGACTAGTTCTTGCGGGGGGTGAGCACGACAGGAAGCTCCCCAGTATGCGTGATGAGCCTATCTTCTATCTCTTTCTCCCATCGCTGTGCATCATAACCTTCCGCGAGGCGCATATCAAAGGTTTGCAACATTAAGCAGACGACCATCCTGAGTTCCTGAAGCGCAAGGTTCTTCCCAACACAGATGGATGGTCCAAAAGAGAACGGCGTGAATGCAGTCCTATCGACGACGACGTTGACTGGACCTTTGTATCCTGATCCGAAAGGCGATGTGCGTTCGGACTCTGAGAGCCAACGGTCGGGCCAGAAGGTCTCAGGCAATGGGGAAAAGTACCGCTCATCGCGTTGAATGCTGTAGAAATGCGAGAACACGGCAGTGCCTTCGGGAATCAAACTGAACACATATTCAGTTCCATGAATTAACAGGCATGGTCAAAACAAACTGACTGTGGTCCGAAAGTTGCTGCGCCGCTGCCTCGTTCAACCACCCGCCGACTCCCACTAAGCACTGGAGGAAGAAGCCGAAGCGTCTCGTTTCTGAAAAGTGATGGTTAATCAGAGAATATCAAAGGCTGAGCAAGTGCTTACATTACGGCGTTTAGATAATTCATGTGGATGTGCTTCGTGACGTCCAGCGCGTTTTCACCAGACGGAAAGACGCTATCAATTTCGTCTTGGAGTCGCCGATAGATAGTTGGGTTGGTCATAATAAACCAGAACAAACTACTCAGAACTGTTAGAAGTGGTGTCTGAGCCAGCGACAATGACCAAACCACTGTCGGTTGTGACCTCGATCATCGAAGGAGGGCTAGCTTCGGAACCATTCTCATTGAGCTGCGTTAACACCTTGTGAAAAACATGGTGCCTCGGATTAACATGAAGCTTACGAAATGGTGGAAGACATCCTTGGTCATGGATCCTTGTTTGATCCTATCGGTCGCGCGGTTTATGCAAAAGTTGCGGAACCTTCTTTTTTCAGCACCAACAGGGAGCAGCCTATAGTATTGCCCAAGCCAAGGAGAGTGTCCCAGAGCTACCGAGAGGGTCGTAGAGTTGTCCAGTGCGCCCCAGACACCTTCTTTGTCGCCTTCACGAAGCATCTCGGAACCTCCACCAAATCTAGGTATGATGCAGCTCTCGTGAATCTCTGTCACTGAAACGTTATAAAGTGATAATACTAACGCCATGTCGCTCATGAAATCGAATGTAAAGAAGCTGATCCACCGAGCAAGGTTGGTCGAGCCCACTTGACGGCTGAGCGTCTCCATCAGCTGATTGGCACGCTTGTCTATAATCTCTTCGTATCCCTTCAAGGCCTCGCTATTGAATGCTCTGTTCCAAGGGCGACGGCGGCGGGTGTGCTCTGGTCCGGAGAGCTGTATCAGAGTCGTTGCTTCGTTGTCAGGCTCGCGTCCAACCCACACTAAAGGAATGGTTAGCCGGATAACACGTCAGGAATATTATATGGCTGACCAGGTCCTTTGGGCAAGCCCTGACTGCCCATCATAGGATTTACAGCAGCAGCATCGCGAACAGATAACTCATTGGGACCTGAAGGTAGGGTTTAGTTTGTCGAACGCACTAGAAATGTTTGAAGGCATGCCTATGCGGACAATATCGCCATATCTGTCATGTAACTCGCGGTAGTATATATGCTGCCTTCCTGTGGTGCATATGTACGACATCCACAGCTTAGACAATTTTCCCAACACAGGCCCAGGGTACTTCGCCAGAGGGTGGTAGGGACCCAGTCTATAGGCGACGATTGATGTCACTAGAGAGCCAGTATAGATGGCGAAAGAGCAGGCAAAGGCAATTGTGATGTTCGAGAGATATGGTACGAACAGCCAGGCTAAAAGCGCAGGGACAGCAACCAACAAGCCGAGGTGCGCAGCAGGTGCAGTAGGCTCGTAGCGTTTGAAGACTAAATGACCAGCCTATCCGTTATGCATGCCCATTTAGTAAGATGCAAGCCGAGCTGGGAAATAATGTCTTACGAGCCCCGTCCCGGCGGTCACCAAGAATGCGTCTTGAAATGAGAGAGAAGAAGAGTACACTTTGTTTGATGCAAGTTGCACCCTTGAGCGCGCATATATACAAGACTCCGTAGTACTCTCGCCGGTGTTCTGATAATGGTAGAGCCAACGTCATCACTTGAAGCCGATAGTGCAAGAAGTGCTCGAATCAGCATGCCGCCTGCAAATTGATGCGATGTCTGGACGGTGCGGTCCAAAGAAGCCGAAGGATCCTTGGCGATGATAAAGAGGTTCAGTCAATGAGCCTGCCATCAGCAGCCCGGCCGCCGGTGGATTTGATTCCGCACGGGTGCATCAAATGATTGCAATGTTTGATGGTTCTGAATTTGAAGCTTGGGGAGTGCATATCTGCATGCAACAGCAAGTTAGCAAGCGACCTCGATAAGTGAATGTGGGCGGAGACGATAGACGCCTGCCGGCAATGAAATCAAGTAGTGATCTTTCATGACGGACTGCCGAATTAGAAACAATGCGACCAAACTGTCCATAGGCGAGGCGATGAAGACAAAGACATGCCGATTCATGGGACCGCACAGGGTGGCATTGCGCCCGAGATGACTACTCCCGGCTGACTCGGTATACAATACATGACCACTCCCGACTAACTCGGTAGTCCGGCTCGCGCACCAGCCTTGTTCGTATCGTCAGCAAAATCGAGAGGATAGATGGAGGTTGGTATGCGAAGCCATAGTTGAATCTAAAATCCGAAGTGCCGAGGATCCGAGATATGTGCGGACTAATAATGTCTACTAGATGACCAAAGGTGGTCAGCAAGTTGACAAAAGATAATAAGGATTTGGCCGCTGTCATTCATGAACATTTGCAAGCGCAATTGGCTAATTTTGAAATTATTGCGGTGCACGCACAGTGATGATGGAAACCAACTACAGTGTCCTCAAATCAGGAGATGGTGGAGCCAGAAAGAGTACTCACTGATTAAGAGCGATAGTAAGAGCTCTAATACACCCTGGTTATTGTATCTCTTCCCTGACGCTCTCCCTCTTGAAGCATTTGACACCCCTGGCAATCCACAGAAAAATGGTGCCACTCTTCTAACCTTCTACCTTCTGTAGACTCGATCGTTCAAGTTCATAGAGAAAAAGAAGATGATGATGCCTTTGCTATGGAAGATGCGATTGGTGGCGTTATTGACGATGGCAGGCTGAATCACGATGGATAATGAAGTAGACGTTGAAGGTGAGTGACTTGAGTTTGTAGTTGGAAGGATCCGAGAATTGACACTCGCAGATTCAAGCGATTGACACACGCACCTGTCGTCTATGAGCATCAAGTCAAAGCTGAAACGGAAAGGATAACATACCAGAATTTTGTAACCAGGCGCTTGGCAGCCCACAAATCGCTGGATGACATTCGGCGCTCTCATTTCATTCGATCTCGATGAACCGGGATTCGAGTATCAATGATCAAGGATCAATGTTTTTTTAGATGCAGGACGGGTATAGCGGACCGCACAAGAAGCGTCTCAGTCGGAGTAGTCACCGTGGTGAATGGCTCCTCTTTTTATGCTTCCCAAATTACTGATTTGCCAGCAAGGGGTGACGCCGTCCAGCTAGGCCTAGCTAGGTGGTCGCGCGCGCAGGATATAACGGCTTTTGAAGTGAAGCGTCCCAGTGGGTGTGCGTTCAGACTATGTGGGTGGTGGTAAATATGATGAATCACATTCAACCAACTCCACACCTACTAACCTAGCATCGCCGATGGTCATCAACTCTTTTGACTTGGGTATCTCATACATTTTGCCGAATCTTCGCCTTTTGCGTTGCGGGGCCATGGGTCGAGGTCAAAGATGTCTTGAATTCAAGCGTGCTGTGGCGGACATGAAGATTGAGCGCAATGTTTGGAATAATAGGTTGAGTCGTGGTCGGGAACATCTCGATGAGTCGGATGACTGAACTACTGCAGGAGTAACTGACCAAAGGTGACAAAGGTGACTTGGATACAGCAAATTGAAACACCGACGATCAAACTTAAACTCCGTTGAGTGACACCTCCTCATTCGGGGCGACGTGTGACCGCAGCGTCACTTGAACTCAGCATTCGCCCGTCGCCCATCCTACACACCCATTGTGCGTGGCGTGCCAGAGTCTGTCAGTGCATCACCTTCGTAATGAACAATTCACATCATGCTTATCTTTCGGTGGAGGGCGTTTCTGGAAACGTCTGTAAGTACTAGATAAGATTCAAGTATCCGAGAAAGACGTTTGACAACGTTGCGACCAGGTGAGGCTACTCGAGTATGGGTCAAAATGGGAAGAAAGGAGGTCCGTCCCGAAAGTCTGTGATACTTGGTCAACCATCAAGGATTTAGAGGTGCGCGCGCAGTTGGCTTTTTGCCGATCACAAGGCAAATTTCTGTAAGATTGCGCCTTGTCGCATTGCCGAGCATATGGTGTGTCCTTCGGTATCTACATGCTACAACCGATGATCAGAGTCAGCTGCAGGTCACAAGAGCTCGCCAATACTAGGTAACACGATTTGCTACAGTTCAACCAAAGCGCGAATGATTCACTCGCCGACTATTTATCACACAACAGAAGGCTAGCTTACCGCGATGCGCTTGCCATGTCAAGGACTCTACCCATGATCAACGTGGGATGATCTTAGGTTTCATCGAAGACACCGTCCAAGAGAAAGAATAAATGGCCTTAGAGGCTCCTTGTTATCTGTACGAGCTGGTTACAACCCATGCCGAACGCCACTAAGTGCTACGGTTAATGGCGGATACTTATCATGAGCTGTCGCAAAGCAAGGCACGGAGAAACTTTCCATATCTGGCTGCCCACTGCTATTTTTGATCCGTCTCGACCCCGGTCTGCCATCATGGTTGTGGAGCCTGTCAGATCTGGGGAACCTGGGGAATACAAGGTTTACTCGAATGCATTGATTATGGGTCTCGAGACCTGCTGGGTAGCCCTCGCGACCGTGCGATGCCATGCTGCAGCTCTCACTTCATCAGTCTTCGTTAGGTCTATTTTTCGCGCAGCGCTGGCGTCCGACCTCATGACTCGCGATGCATGGTCCGCTTATCCAGTATCGGCTCCCGGCGACACATAAAAACACTGAGGTTTAGCTTTGAGTCTGCATTGTTTGGATCTACCTGTACTCTCAACTGCGACCCGGTACCCCACAACATACCATGTTGTTCTCCATTGCATTAGTTCCTCTTGTTCTCTCTGCGCTCGGTGCAGTGGCATCGCCGCTGCAAATGACCAAAAGGACCACTGTCACGACGGATCTATATAACGATCTGGTGTATTATTTTCAATACGCATCATCTGCGTACAGCGAGTCATGCGCCAACCCCAATGGCAACACTCTAGTCGAGGAGGTGCGCATCCATGTTTGAGTCTCGAAGTAAAAAGCCAACTTTGAATTTTATAGTTCACGGACGGAGCAACTTATACCCAAGGTTTCATTGCTCGAGATGATACCCGTCAAGAGATTGTAGTAGCGCTTCGAGGCAGCTCATCTGCAGGCGACTTCCTCACCGATGCCGAGCTTCTTCTCGACGACTACACATCACCAGGCGTGACACCTCCAGGTACGTGCTGCACCCTCCTTCTTTCTTGCATCTAAGTTCTCTAAGTTACTCCTGTTCTTATAGCCAATGTCAGCGCTCACAGTGGATTCCTGAATGCGTGGAACTCCGTTGCGCCAGGTATCATATCGCAAGTCACAACTCAGTTGACTTCCTATCCAGGATATGCCATCGTCACTTCCGGCCACAGTCTAGGCGGATCACTCTCTTCGCTTGCAGCCATGTCCATGAAGGCCAATTTTCCCAATAACGCTGTACGCATGTACACCTACGGCCAGCCACGGACCGGGAACGACGCCTACGCCTACTGGGTCAACGACCAGTTTGGTGACCAAGCGTTCCGTTCAACTCACACTGATGATGGGTCAGCAAATCAATATCTTGATAGGGGTATTTTCTGACACCGCCTAATATCTTTCAGAGTCCCAACGATTATTCCAACGTCCCTGGGATACAGACATCACGGTATGATCTTTCAAAAAGGCAAATGGTTGTTGCCTTGCTCAAATAGAATTTCTCAGGCGTTGAGTACTGGCAGAACCCAGACCCTGCCTCTGCAGCTACCACCGTCGTGTGTGCGGCGGATGGCGAGGACCCAACTTGCTCTGCTTCCATTCCTTCTGAAGGGATTGACGTAGCCCACACAATCGTGAGTCTCCAGCATTATCTCATTCCATTTCTGTGCTCATGTCATGCCCTCAAGTACTATGGTATTCTTGCCATCACGCCCTTCTGCAGCACTTAGGCCCTGGAAAACGACGACCCGGAGAGCGTCATAGCTATATTGCTTCATATACCCATCATTTGTAAATTATTTCGCGGAATCTTGGAGCCTCGTCAGCTTGCACGCAAAGGTCCCGCTTCATGCTGAGGCTGGTTACCTCACTGTTACATCTGCAAGCAGAAAATGCCATGGCGGCCGCGATGAACTCCGTGATTTCAATATCTCAACATTATGGGAAGTGAAATCGGAGACTATACAACAAACCCAAGACACGAAAAACCAGCACACCATCGAGAACGACATGAAAGATCGCGCCTCCCAGGCCAGACCAAAGGGAGTGATAGCATGAATCAGTTTCACCTGGTTTCGCCGACAGCTCCGGTGCGACCCCTTCGCCCTGCACACATGAATGAAGCGAAATACTCATCGGCATCTCGCACAGCATCAAAAGGAAACACCAGTCCAACATA